>LBNU01003886.1:21210-48695 GCA_014162995.1 Artemisia annua | reverse complement strand
AGGCTATTGATTATCTTACCCTGTTCTGGGCTCATAACCGCCAACACTAATAAGGTGGCAAACTATAAACTTATGAATACATGTGATGCGAATTGACTTTTTCAAGTATAATATAGAGCTAGCCCGTCCATCCGACGGGCTTTGGATCTAGTATATATATATATTTGGCATCTTGCCTCCTTACTTGTAACACAATTTGGATCTTATAAATGTTGCAATCTATTTTTCGCCATATAAAAGACAGAATTTTGTCAAGACAAATGCACTTAAAAAAAATGTGAAAGTTGCTCCCATGACTTAAAATCAAAGCCTGATCATATACATATTTTCAAATAAGTAGTCTGATTTTTAAAAAAAAAAAAAAAAAAAAAAAATCAACAACGATCATGAAATATAATTTCCATCATAATCAGGTATATCAAATAAAACTTACTTACAGTATTTCAATAAATAGTTTGATAAAATCTCATCAGTTTATATTTCATAGTTGAGGTCAAAAGTTGGAATAACGTAAACCGTAGGATCTGTATTGACACCGTTGAAAGTGAAATTTAAAGTTGATTTATGGGTGAAATATATTTGAAAATCTCCTCTATAATAATTTCATAAAATCTCCTCTATTATTATTTTACTAGTTGCATATGTCTTTGCATGTGTAATGTGTCGATCATGTTGATTGATTTATGTATGTTTATAATTGGTAGTAAAATACGTACTATAACCAACTGTTTCATGATCAGAAGTAATAGCTAGGTTATTTGATTTTTGACTTTATTACATATGATAAACCATTTTCATTGGTGAAGATGCATGATAAATGTTAATATGTGTTTTTTGGGGTGATTACCGAATAAAACTAGTTAGGAGATTTAACGATCAAGACTGCTTTAACGAAGGTTTAATGGGCAAAAATCGTGTTGTGGAGAAGAATTGAGAAAATGTAAAAAAGACGGGAATTAGGATATATAGACCTGGACCTTGGTCATTTTTATTTCTTGCTGAAAGTTTCATTTCAAAGCCTATAATGTGTCAAAGTTCATTGAGTGTCCATTATTGTGTATTGCATTTAGCCAGTTTATTATTTTTAATTTTTTATTGTGTATTGCATTTAGCCAGTTTATTATTTTAGCCGGTTTATTGTTTTAGCCAGTTGGACCTGTTAGGATAGCGAAGATTAATCTTATAATATGCTAGTAGCTTATAATACTTGATTGATTATTTATATTGAACAGTGTCTAATATAATTTCACAGTGTACATGTCAAAGAGGCTAAGCTTTTTTTTACAGCTAGTACATAAAAGGTAACTCATGAAGACAGACTATTGTATCACGGGACCCCAAAGCAACAAGCGTTGCAAGACTATAATGCCTGTATCTATCAAGAAAGAAATTTCAGCAAGCTGTGAAGTTCCTGCCATTGGCATCGATCTTGGTACCACTTATTCTTGTGTGGCTGTTTGGAAGCAGAACCGCATTGAGATCATAACAAATGATCAAGGAAATAGGATTACCCCCTCAAGTGTTGCCTTTAACGACACCGATCGTTTGGTTGGTGATGCTGCCAAGAACCAGGCTGCTTATAACCCCACGAACACCATCTTCGGTTAGTCACTGTTCTTCATTGCTATTAGAGTAAATTCCAAAACTGTACTTGTTTTCTAATTTATGGCTAATAATATGTTTGTTTGACTAAGGTGTTCTCAATGTACTATTCCCTCCCGAAAGAGATAAGAAAAAAACTACACAATCTCTCTCATGTGTACTCCCCTTGTTCATCCCTCACGTCTCTCATATGCACCTGTGTATCCCTCTAGTGTCTCTGTTTTGTGAAACTAATTTGATACTATGTTTCGATCATAAATTGGAGTATTATAGTAAGAAATAATAAAAGGACTTATTGCAATTTTTTATAGTATGTTCTAAAAAAAATGCGCTACAAATAATTTGCCATCACTTTCAGGTTCTAAGCATTTCTCTTCCAAATCTAGGCTATTTTAATGAAACAAGATTACTTTTTTCAACTATTTTTGTAAATGGTTATTCTCAATCTTATTTTATAAGTTGGTATCTCTGAAATAAGCATGCTCTAATGCATATTTGATTTTGCTCGGTTTCGGCTGTGATAGTCGATTAAAACATCTAGCCGCAAGAATTTTCATATCAAACTGAAAAGAAATGCATTTGGATTTGGCTAAATTAAAACATTAATCAGCAGGAAATATTGTTCATAATTAATTTAAAAATCATTTTGTTTAAGTTAGGTTTTCTTCACATAGTCCATGCAAGACAAAGTTGGTTATGGATACTGTCATATTTACAATCATATAAGAGATTAATTTGGATGTTTATAGGATGCACTTTTTTTCCTTTTCTTTTCTTCTTGGAGACAACATGGTTAAACAAGCATATTGTCGCCAAACATACTTTTGGAATATATCTACTCTTGTTAGTTATTACATGTTAGATTTTCTCATTTATAACTAAGTTTTAACAAACCAGTGTTGTGTCGTGTTGCATTCAACAGAATGACAGATGTTAAGCGATTGATTGGAAGGAGAGCAAGTGATAAAACTGTTATAGAAGACACAAAGCTATGGCCTTTTAAAGTTGTGGCTGGGAACAATGACAAGCCAAAAATTTGAGTCACATACAAGAATGAAATTAAGGAATTTTCTGCGGAAGAAATATCTGCCATGATTTTAATGAAAATGAAAGTGGCTGCTGAAAGATATCTTGGATCGACTGTAGAAAAGGCGGTGATAACAGTCCCTGCTTTTTTTAATGATTCACAACGTCAATCAACAAAGGACGCTGCAACAGTTGCTGGGCTTGAAGTTATTCGTATGATTAATGAGCCAACAGCAGCTGCAATTGCTTATGCTCTTGACAAGAGATCTAATGGCAAGATGAATGTGTTAGTTTTTGACCTAGGTGGTGGCACTTTTGATGTTTCCGTTCTCACCATTAATGAAAAGGGAGTCATTGTGGTTAAAGCTTCGGGTGGTGACACACATTTGGGAGGTGGGGATTTTGATGAAAGAATGGTTAAGCATCTTGTCGAAGAATTCAAGCGAAAGCACAAAGTGGATATCAGTAGTAACCTAAAGGCATTGGGCAGGTTGAGGGTCAACTGTGAAAGAGCAAAGAGGATTCTGTCAACCGCTAGTCAGACAACAATCGAAATCGAGTGTTTGTTTAATGGTATTGATTTTTCTGCAAAGTTTAGTCAAGCCAAGTTTGAGGAGATTAACATGGACTTGTTCAAGAAGTGCATGGAGCATGTGGAGACGTGTTTGAGAGATGCGGATATGAGTAAGGACAGAATTGACGAGGTGGTTATCGTAGGTGGATCGACAAGAATTCCTAAAGTGCAAGAATTGTTGAAGGAGTTGTTCAATGGAAAATCACTTTGCCAAGGCATCAATCCAGATGAAGCTGTTGCCAGTGGTGCTGGAATTCTAGCTGCAAACTTAAGTGGTATGGGTGACGAAGCTACGCAGTCTCTAGTGCAAATTGATGTTACTCCATTGTCTCTTGGTGTCGGGTGTGAAGGAGATATTTTGAAAGTGTTAATTCCCAGAAATTCACCTATACCAATCAAGAAGGAAACCGTGCTCTGTACTGTTATTGACTATCAAACTTCGATGGATCTTCCAGTGTTTCAAGGTGAGAGATTAAAGTCTTCCGAAAACATTCTTTGGGAGAATTTTGGCTGTCTGGCCTTCCCCTTGCTCCCGCAGGGAAGATTGAGGTTCGCGTATGCTATGAGATGGATGTTAATGGGATCCTGAACGTCTCGGCTAGAGAAATAACTACTGGCAGTAACAATGCAATCAAGATCACAAACACAATCAGTGTGTCGAAAAAGGAGATCGAGAAGATGATTGAAGATGCTAAACGATATAAGTTGGAGGATGAAGCTTTTATTTTGAATAATCGGTTCAATCCGATCCAGGTAGATTGAACCAAATAGATTTCAGTTCTTATTAAACCTACAATCTGTCTGTTACTATTTCTAAAACTAGTATTATGTCGGTTGGTTATAAAATGGATTTCGTACTTTGATTGCTGCCTTTTTTTTAATATTATGGATCTTGTTTGGAGCTTTACCGATTTTTCGCTATTTTGGTTGAACGGAATAAGAATGCTGAATATTCTACATCATTTTACGTTACTTTCTGCATACCAGGACCGTGTTCAGGCTTCCTTGTCATGAAAAGGTTTATGCTACTGTTTTATGTATCAATATGCATCAATCCTACTGATCTTATTCCAAAAAGTGTTTGGTTTATTGTTGCTATATGCACTTACTATCTAGAACTCTGTGAGCAATTAAAAAGCTTATGACCCGTTTCATCTTTAGCTATTGTTTAGTTGATCTGTTTAGGTAGAGAAAACATAACTCAAACTGTCCTATTATAATTAGATGGGGCAGAGTCTCGCCCCTCTACGTGTAACAAAGTTTATTTTTTTAATTTTATTTTTATTTTATTTATTATTTTTTTTTCAGTTTGACCCGTTTCAGTTTTAGTTACTACGTATTTTTTTTGTTTACCCATTTGACCCGTTTTAGATAGAGCACAAGATGCAATAATAAAGTTAATGGCATTTGAAGTGCGGAAAGGAATGTTGGTACTGTATTCAATGCTGTGTTGGAAGCCATCAGACTCAAGTTTATGGCATTGAAAGTCAAAAACTCTCTAGCACTACAGCAGGTATGTGGAGTTTGGAATGCAAAGTTCATGGCGTCATAAGGATAATGGAGTGGAGTCAAGATTGATCTTCTGTTTTAGAAGTCTGTGCATGCATGAAGTTGGTTCTACTATTAATAATGTTTTAGTATAGAGTTCTTAGTGGAATTCTACATTAGATTATATTAGCTTACTGGTTTGGTGCAGTATACCAATGGTTTTTTGATTGGAAACTTCACATTTTCACCTAAAAAAATAGACAGATTAGTTATTATTGATGGAATATTTTGTGAAAGCTGTTTAGGTGGTGTAAAGTAAAGTTCGATCTTTTATTTACCGACCCTTTAGGAAAATTTTGGGAAAAGGAATACATCTGATTTATAAACTGAGATGAGATGATGGGAGATAATGGGTTATCAGGAGAGCAGAGGCCTTATAGTTTCACTAAAACTTCAACATATCCTTAAGTTGAAACTTTTGACAAGGTATCAAGTGTTGAGGTTTCTGCCGTAATGTTAAAGTTCAAAACTAATCAAGTGTTGTCGAGATGTTTATGCAATCCGTATGTGCTATTTGCGAGAATAATTGTTATCTTAGGAATGCTTTCCTTCTAACAGATTAGATGACTACCTGGGGATCAGCTTCGCCTCAGTCAAAGCCTCAAAGGGTCAAGAGTCTCTCGGCTCTATGTGTGATGAAAGTTATAAGAAAATAAGGACCCAAATCCACGGGTTATAATCCTTCCATTACTAATCGAACACGTTCAGTATATATTTATTCCAAAATGCCGCAGCTTTACAGACCATTCCAAATAGTAAAAAGTAACCAAGTAATTCAATTCAAATGAAGGGCACATATGAGATAGTAATCCCCCTCCCCCTGCATGTGAATTTACATGCTCGCACGTATTATTTGCATTTATATACTATACGCTAAATCAGTGCATTGCAAACTCTGGCTTCCATATACCATAATTAATCTTAAGATAAAACTGAATGTATAAGCACTTGTATTCACATCGATTCCTTTCTTCAAGTCTACTCCAGTGAGAGTGTATTCTCATCACTGTGACGAATTGTTGCTTTCAGAAGTATGAGTTGGAGTATGGTCAGTATAAGATGAACCTTCTTTGGCTGGAATGTAAGACCAAACTAATGCAGCACTTCCAACGGTAACTGCAGCAAGAATTGAACCCCAAATCCACCTTTGTCTTGTCTTCCTTATTTGCCTAGCTCGTCGCGTTGTTTCTACACACAATACAATGACGAATTATGAAGATTCAAGTCCGGAATGAAGAAAAGATAACAAAATTTCCAAGACTTACCGATTGTTTCTTGATTCCTCTGAGACATCTCATGATTAACAGCCTCATAGTACCGCAATCTGTCCAATAATCTAGCAATTTCAAAGTTCTTGGACTCTAACTGCGCTTTCATCTCTGGCTCAAGCTCAGCCTTAGCTTCTTCCCTACCGATAGATTTGGATACAGAACGGATATGGTTAACTTGACGGGATAATTCTGCTCCAATATCATCTGAAATTTGGTTCTTCAACAAAGTAGGATCTTCTGGAAGATTCAGCCCAACAAGAGATAACTGTTCGCATATCCTCCTCCATTGGCTTTGTAAATCATTTGATTGTTCTTCTGCTTGCTTCCTTTTCTCCATCTCTACCAGTAAGCTCAACCGTAGTTCACGCAATTCAGTCTCGACATCATTTGAAGCAGTATGGGATCCACTTTCGGATGACAATTCTGAAGCAAGAGAATAAAGGTTTGATTTTTAACAAACTTGAACTTATAAGATTGGCTGTCAAGTTGTTACTCGATATAGCAAATATAAACCAAATTACCTTCCCAAGCATCATAAAACTCAGAAGTTGAAGAGTTGAGGTTCAAAGACCGGTCTAATCTAAAACTGTTTTCCCCATCTGTGCTGCTCCTAACGCTCAAAGAATCTTGCGGGTCAAAGAAATCATCCATTTCACCGTCTCGCTCTAAATTCTCCTGTCCATCCTCCCCATTGGCCACATCTTTGGCATCATTGTCTGCAACGACTTCACCAACGTTATCTATGCCATTGACAACCTTACCGGATTCAACATCCTCAGCTTCTAAACTTTCCACTATCTCAGTTGTATTTTCTTCAGCTACAACTTGACTAAGAGCTGCATCATCCTCAGAGAAAGCCTTAGAAAGACGTGGCCCACGTCTCTTATGGTTAACAATATATGGTGAGGGAGCAAACGACGTTGGGGTATCCGGGAGTGGTGTTGGTTCAGGGGTAGTATACAAAGCAGGTGAAATTTGAGTCCAATGATGCATTCTATCTAGCGGTTTATCAGTACCATTAATCCAACTCCCCTGCCTCGAATCACTTGCAACGTTTCCTGCTGCCATCGGCTTAGAAGCTTTTTGCTCTATTAATCTATCTAAAGCTATTGTAGTAAAAGGCATTGCACCATCAAAAGATCTCTACACCTTCACGCTTTTCAATTAAAACAAGCACAGTACAAACAATCATAACATTAGTAACAAAACAAGAAGACAACCTACACTTCCTTAAATCCTAGTATTTAGCCATGTAGCATAAATAAGTGATAAAATTCTGTTACTTTTTTGGGAAATTCTTAAAAATAGGCATACACGTGAATTTTAAAATGCAATAAAAATTGTGTTTTTCCCAATTTAGCAAGAAAAATGTTAGCAACTGCTTTTTTTTTGTGGAATAAGCTTTTTGTACAAATTTTAACTTTTTTTTTTTTTTACAAAAGTTGACTTTTTTCTGCAGAGTTGACTTTTTTTGTGGAATGCTGTATACTTTCTTTTATTTTATACCTTTGAATTTTTCAGGTATTTTTAAGGAAAACAAATTAACCCCAAAAAAAAACTTGTTGGTATTGATGGTTATAAACAATTATTTTTACCACTTTGATAAAAATCTTGTTACATGACTACTCTAATGAATTCTCCAAAATTCAACACCTTCAAACTACACCATAGCATATAAAAAGAAATCACTTAAAATCAAGAACAAATTTATTTCTATATATTATAATCTTAAAACATCCAGAAACTGCAAAATTCTAACAGTAAATAACAGAAATTTAAATATCCAAAACCAATATTAAAAACACAGAAACACAAACATAAACAACTGAATCATTAAAAAAAAAACATGTACATACGATTATCAACTAACCTAAACATAACTAGAGACACATATCTATGCATATGTAGAAAACAGTAAATATGAAAGAGTTGTACTATACCTTAAAAGAACAAACTGAAAGACAGGAATCACAAGTATGTACAACAACTGGAAAATAAGAAAAAGAAGATGATATGATGATCAAGTTTATTACTGTATGTTTGGCTTGAAAAAGAAGTCGAGAAGAATCCGTCAGCTTCTTAACATATTTTTCTATGTTGTTGGTTGTCTTACGCGCCACGTATCTACCTAGCTCTTACATATGTCTTGTTTTCCAAGATTTTTTTCTTTCTTTATTTTATTACAAGTACTGTTTGCACCCTTGTACTTTACCTTTCCAGCTTTTCTAGCTCGTATCTCTCACAAAATAATGTCCATTAATAGTAAATTCCAGAAAAGTTCAAATATATATGTCTTCATTTTATTTAAAAAAATATTTTGATTAGTAACAAAATAAATAGGATTAATTAATAATGTTAACTCCTGCTTTTGAACCATTAATATTATAGAAAAAAATTAATAATTATAAGAAAAGGATTGACAAAATGCAACACCATTACACCAACATGTAATTATACATACTCCAAATATTATCCATAGATTAACTAATCTAGTTTATTTCAAAAGAATGCGTTGGAAGTGTGACATTTTTTATAATATATATATATTTTTTTCCGTATGTTTAGTAGTTGGAACGATTGGTTACAATCGACGTTGGTAATTTGCTAGCTTCTTACTAGTTTATTTATTTATTTATTTATTTTTGTCTATATACATCATCGTTGTTCAAAAAAAAAAAAAAAAACTAAAAGGTTCTTATATTAGTTTTGGAGTTCTCATACGAGAATTTAAAATGAGGCCGTAACGAATGTCAAATAATAAGTTTTACCGTTGTAAGATACAGTGAAACGATAACACAAAAAGCAAAATCTTTCTAGCATTCTTAATGCAACATATTCAAAAAGTCATTTGGTTAGTTTGCTCGATAATATCTATCTTAGTTGATATAATTAGGAATCCTTTAGGTATATTACACGATATTGTTGAACACGAGTAAGATTAACTTTGAGACCCAAAAGGACCCTGAACTGTCGCCCACTTTGCCCGTCATTGAGTGTGACATTACTAATAATTAACAAGTTCATCATGTTGAATTATGTACATCAATAATCCTTGCAAACAGGAAAATGTTGACATAAAAGGAAAAAATGTGATATTTTATATAGGTACTAATTAAATAACCAAACGCGATGAGAGACTTAAGTTGAATAAAAATAAAGTAAGAGCTGAGCTAATTTGTAAAGTTAGTTACCGAGTATAATTTAGGTCAATGTGTTAATATAACCTAAGGACAAAACTGATATTATCGTGAGATAGTTATGTCCTCAACCTTTTTGTCGTGAGCAAAAATGAGATTGTTATAGTTTATGAGAATTTTTATAATAGTTGTCTTATAAAAATATGAATATTAATGATATAATTTGATATTCTCTAACAAGAATTGGTCTAATCAATTGAATTAAAAAAAATGAATTATTTCCAATTATGAAAAATGGTTAGTTTAAGAAATTGAATTAATACATCCTATTAAAAAGTTTGCAACAAAAGAAGGTCAAGAGAGTCTATTATGTGTAGCTATAGTGACCTTGAAGAAATATTTTTGTTTACAAAGTGAGTATGATCAAAAATGATAAAGGGCCAAAGTGTAATAAATAAGGGAGTGGCCTCTACCAAGAGGCACGAGGATGATGATAAGATTCAGATTCCGCTTGGCGTAATGGTATCTCATCGATGTTGATATCTAGCCACGACACAAAGCATGTCATGGACCTTTAGTTTTGGTTCACATATATTACTCTTACTAGATTTGTTTATTCTTTTAAGGCATAACACAAAAATGTGTTTGGTGTGTGGTTATTGGATTTTAGGAATGAAAATAAAGTAAAACAATTTGTATGGTATGAACATTTGGGTTCCTGTTCAAAAAAAAAAAAAAAAAATATATATATATATATATATATATATATATATATATATATATATATATATATATATATATATATATATATATATATATATATATATTTGGGTTCTGTTTTTCTTTTTCTTTTCTTTTCTTTTTTTTTAATAAATAAATGTAAAATAGTACTATGTGACTATCTGTTACCCACCGTGACACCAGTTTGGATAATTTATTCAATTTACTTAATTGTTCCACGTACCATTGTTCAAAGAGTCAAGATATAACAGCTCAAAAGTTTTCTTCACTACACTAGACCACATTTTATTTGTAAACGTGTTGGTTTTACACAATTTTTCTGATCAAATGACGAATTCTTAGAGTTATTATCACGAAAAGCTTAAAATCAAAAAAACATAACTCGTCAAAAAGTTTAATCACGATTTTATTATTGTTAAAAAAGAGTCTATTAGTTGTGGTTAATCATTCTTTAATTAAAAAATCAACAATCAATAAACACCAAACATGTCATGTTTAAAATGAATAAATGGGTATACTTATGTAATATTTAGTTTATTTAATACTAATTTGTTAATTAAAAAATACTTAACCACAATGCATAGGGTTTTTAGCAAAACCCTTAATTTAGTGTGCCCTTAACATGGGCAAAACCCATGTGTTGAGAGAGTCAACCACACATTTATTTTAATACACTACCACCACGCATGGCGGTGAGATTTTGGGTTTGTTCTGGTGGTGTGCTTCAGCGAATGGTTTGCACAAGTAAGGGCGGGTTTTGTTTTGGTGGTTTGGCTTAAAAAAATGTGTAAATTTCTTTTGTAAAGAGAACGAAGATTGAAGAATGGAATAGGGAAAAATGGTTGGTGGAGTCATGTAAGTATTCATAATAAGAAATAATTTGCATGTTCAACTTTTCGATTGTTACACATCAACCTATGCATTAAATAATTATAGAGTTAGGTTATTTAGACCCCTTTTTTACAAGTGATACCCCCTCATTTTTCTGGTATTTGTTTTTTATTTTATTTCTATAATTTTGTTTGTATTAAAAAAAATTATAAAATTGAAAGTATAGAACAAAAAATACAAAATTTAATAAGTTAAAATTATTAAACTGACATAAATACTAAACAAAAACTGTATGATATTATAGACGGAAATGGCTCAGGAGGGGTGGAGGATGTAAAAAGTACATCCAAAGGGGGCCAGAAAGGGTACCAATAACATAACCTATAGTTATATTGTAAATTCTGTTTTAAGTACTTGTACATTAGAGTGTTCAAATCAATAACTCATAACTATATTGTAAATTCTGTTTTAAGTATTTGTACATTAGAGTGTTCAAATCAATAACTCATGTGTGCAAATCATCTCACATTTAAAAATGAAAAAAAATAACAAACAGAATTTGTTATAAAAATTTTCTATACTATATATAATGCATGAATGACAATTTAAAATTTTGTAAAACACTCATTACTGTATTTTTAAGTGATACAAGTGTTAATACATCATGTACATACAAGAAATACTTTTACTAAATTATGTTCTTTAATATTTTAGTCCCTCATTTATTGTTTATTTTGAATTTGTATAAATTTGCAAACATACACAAATAAAATGATAGAATTGTAAAATGTTAAAACTACAAAGTTCAAAAAATATAATTTAATCGTAATAGTGCAATAGGGAACCAATCAAGATACCTTTTGAAATTTTCGGACAAAATCAACCGCAAAAATAAAAATAAATGTGTGGGACGAAATTATTGATGGCAAAAGATACAAATGTGTAAAATGTTAAGTGAAAAATATATGATTCAATACATGATACACATATCTATAATATATATAATGCATGACTATAAACACTACAAATATTTTTACTAAATCATCTTTCACGACATTTTAATACCTCATTATTGTTTATTTTGATTTGTTTAACTTTTTATGCAAAATTACTCAAATAAATCGATAGAACTACAAAATGTAAGAACGAGTTACAAAGTTCGAAGAATATGATGTAATCATAATAGTTCCATCGAGAATCAATCAAGACATGATTTGACGGTCGTTAGTTAACTGTTATACGCATAATTAACTACGACTTAACTAATCGACTTAATTAATTAGTTAAAGTTCAAACGAGCCCAACAAGCATATGGGACATATGGGTCGGCCGAACATAACAAAAGAGGTGAAGTTTTTGTTCAACCAATATTGCAAGCTAGGTTTTTAGTATATAAGGAACCCCCTGGGTTCATTATTTACTAATCCTTGAAACCTAAAAACTAAGCAAAATCAACACCCCCTTTCGCCTTAGCAAAACCAATCGGCATTTAACAAACCCTAGGGGTTTTCGATCGATCATCAAAGAACAAAACAACTGTGCCTCGTCTGTTCGTTCGTGATACAAGTACTAGCATCATAACGTTCTACCATGATGTGTAGTGTATGCTACAATAGAGAACAACTTACTTTAGTTTTTATATAGTTTCGATTCAAGATCAAGAACAAGATTCAAGATCATCACTTGTCTTAGTAATTCAAGTGATTCGATGTTAGTAATTTATGTGATAATTAGTTATTTAATCTATTAACATCAAACTAGATCCATCCACTGTGTACTCCTAGTATGAAGGTTATTGGTTTGTTAAATCCCAAAAGTGGTATCACGAGTTGTCATTTGATGTGATAGATTATACCATTAAAAAAAACGTAAAAGTGACCTAACTACTTGGTTTTTTATGTTTTCTTTAATCTTTTTTACAAGATGTTAGGTCGATTTTCTTGCTTAAAAGTTCAACCCTAATGGTCCTAAAATTGTTTCTAAGAAAAACCTGAGTCGTATGTTTACATTTTTAAAATCAAAGATTTCTATGTGTAACAAATTTTTGATTTTTTGGCTTATTTTTTCGTTTACTTGTTTTAATTGTAATCCATGTCAAGTACATGCATACTTGTCATGGATGATAAGCCAAGAATCTTGTTTTTAACATATAAAATTAATTAGTTAATTGTTTAAGGTGCATTTAACTGATAATCAAGTCTAGCTTTTACGTGACAATCCATTATATTTTGAAGGGTATTTAAGTAATTTGACTATAATCCTCTATAAGCCTTATTTTATGGGCTTGAGCTAATGGAGGCTTATGGTTTATAAAAATAAGCTATAAGCCTCCATAAGCTTGTGTGACAATCAAGACTTATTTATAAGCCAGCTTATTTTAAAAGCTCAAGCCCTTATAAACCTCGATAAGCTCGTTGCCAAACATAGCCATTTTCTCATACTCACTTATCACTATAAATCACTCTCAACCAAATTTAACTTCATACATCCATAAAATTTCCAGCTACAACTTTTATATTGCTGCAACATCACTGAGGTAATCTACAAATTTAAGATGTGTTAGTTTGAAACTGTTTGTAGTAATTCAAATCAACAATTGTCGTGATCCGTAAAGTTATTGTATTGCAAAGTATAAAAATGAAAAAACAGTCCTACCCGGAATTTGTAATTGCAGGGTACCTGCCGCCGCAACGTGCAAACCATGCTAGTATTTTATTAAAGCTTTTATAATACTTTATATTAACTATAATGGATTTATTTTTATAAATGTTTATTATAAATGTTAAAAAATGCTTCATTTTGTGGTTTGTTTGATGGTCCCTATGGTTATATAATGCATCTGATGAAGGTATGAAAAGCTAATGTGACACTAAGATGCGGTGACGGTGGTGAATGTAGTCGTGTTTACGCTCAATCTAAATTTCTATTTCTCTTCCTTGTTGACATAATTTATTTTGTTCACAATAAGCCCTTCTTGTGACTTTGTCTTGATTACATCTACCGTGCCAAATGTTTCCTTGTGTTTTATCGTGCCAAATGTTTCCTTGTATTTTATCATGGATTTTATACGTTAGAAATTTCTTAATTCTTTCTATTAAAAAAAAAAAAAAAAATGCATTCTTGTAGTTATGGATATGAATAATAATGTTGGTTACGACTTCGATGAAGATGATATTTTCTTTTTGACGCAAGCATAGTATCACCAAACGTTGCAACAACAACAAGCTTAAAGTTCATGTACGTGTAGTTTGATATATCGGTGAACGTGATGTTGCTGAAACACGTTTGTGTTTCCGAATACTTTGGTGATGATCTAAAATATTTGGAGGGATATTTTAGGCATCGATAGTATAAGCTGGAAACTATTTTTAAAAATAGTCAAAAGTATTGAAACTTATACTTACGATCCTATTCCTATTCCTGGCCATTTTAAATTCTTTGAAGTCCGACCTGATTGTACGGGTCAACTGAGTCTTAGTGTTATTATGAAATACACTTCCGACATACGTCAATTGGCGTACGAAACATCACCTGACGAATTTGATGAATATCTACAAATAACATTGTGCACGCGATTGTCTAGATCATTTTACTAGATGCATCATTGATTTGTACATGCCTGAATTTTTAAAGAAACCCGATTCACAACATTCAAAATATAGAGGATTCATGGGTTCCAGGAATGCTTGGAAGCATTGATTGTATGCATTCGGAATGGAAAAATGTCCAAAAGCATGACATGGCCAATTTAGAAGAGGTGATATAAAAATACCCAACTATAATGCTCGAAGTTGTCGCGTCGTACGATTTGCTGATTTAGCATGCATTTTTTGGGGTAGCGGGTGCGATTAATGATATTAGCATTTTAGATAATTCTCTGTTGTTCGAAGACCTTATTGATGACATCACCCATGTGGCTCCATCTGAAGTAAATGGAGTTACGTGTGAAAAAAAGTATTACCTAGCTGACGGGATTTACCCACAGTAGGCAACTTTTGTCAAAGCATTTACGGTAGCACGAGGTGAGAAACATGGATTATTTAAAAGGCAACAAAAAGGTGCACGAAAGGATGTCGAACAAGATTTTGGTATCCTCCAAGGACGTTGGGGAATTATACAACAACCGGTGCTTCAATACCATGTCAACAAGATACGAAGACTCATGTATACTTGCATCATATTGCCATAACATAATTTTGAAGCGATAAGTGGATTCAACGAGTTGTATATTAGTCCGCAAACCAAATATACAACGTTACTTGGATCAAGATATAGTGAAAGTACTACGATGGAAAACCAAAAGAATTACGGATAAATAAACAAATGAAAGTCTTCAACGAATATTATAGAGCCATATTTAACAACGCATCAAACAAAATTAGTTTATTGATATTTGATTTAACTTTATTCTTCTCGTTTTTTAAATTTTTCCTTTTTTTTTTTTTTTGGTATTTTCGTGATTTATTTTTATTTTATTTGAGAATGTAAATTTAGTTTGTTAAAAAAAAAAAAAAAAAAAAAAAAAAAAAAAAAAAAAAAAAAAAGTAAAAGTCTCAAGAAAGTGTTTTAACATTTTCTTAATGAGATGTTATTTTGGTGTGTGCGTGTTATCTGTTAAGAGTGAAAATGTTGAGTTGGCGATGATGTTATCACATGTAGCACTCAGAAAGGTAATGACATATTTTTTATTTTAAATAGTTAATTACGATTTAGCTCATAAGATTTATACGCTCCAATTTACTCCGCTAATTTTCCCTCCTTTTACATCAGTTTCACGAAATTTACGTCCAAAATCACGCACATACAAATTGACATAATCAGATTTTGTTAATTACTATACACTATCGTCGGTGCGTGCGGTTAATCGTTTATTAAATATAAAAAGTTAAAGACCTCTAAAGCAGGCACCAATACTTTCAAAAAAAAAAGTACCATGTGCTGAGTTCAATTATACAAGTCACATGGCGGGACACATATTTGTCATATTCGATTAATTAGTTACGAGTAGTTATTAGTGAGGTGTGAAATAAAGAAGCATTTAGCTCGCGGGTTCAGTGTTACAACTTTTACAAGAAAACATAGTTGTCAATGTCACATCCGTGACAAAATATCATATTCCAACAAATACAATTTTAAATTTTAGCGAATTTTCTGTGACCCACAGAAAACCAACCAATCAGCACTCTGCCACGTCAGCGAATGGCTGAAATTTTGTAAAACTTAGGTGGATATAGTATTTTCTGATAATTAATTACCTACTCCCAATTATTGTGCTTGTTATTCTATGCAAGCAGAAAATTTAATTATATTGCAGGCCAAACATAAAATACAAGTCAATAAACACTTTGTGTATGTATGAAACAAAACCGATAGTTCCCGTGATTAAGTGATTTGTAACACCATATGATAGTTTGAAACGAAATTTCATGCATCAATAAAAACCTAGCTTTACAAATCGTCCAACCAAACTTTTTATTTTATAAAGCAAGAGTTTATAAAAAAACAATTTATCAGTAAATTACAGGTCGAGATTGATTAGGGTTCCAAACACCTCCTTCCTTGAGATATTGCATGTACCTTGCAAACTCTGGCTTAGCCGTAGCCTTCTTCCTTCTTCCTCCCTTCCCGAATATCGCAAAGATTGGATGAAACTTGCTCGCCTTCTTCACTTGCTTCTCTATCACGTTTTCTCTAGCTGGAGTGCTTCTCACTTCAGTCTCGTACGTCACTGGCAAATCACCAAAGAATTTTAAAGGCAACGTTTTCGATCTGATCATCTTAGCTTCTAATGATTGGTTATCGATTGGGGCTTCCTCGATAACTAGGGGCTGGTATCCCCTAGGGCTTCTTGTGCTCATATTTCTATACATGGTTCCTAAGTGTGCAAACTGCAAAGTTTGTGTGTGTGTGTGTGTGTTTGTGTCTTTGTTGTTTAGGTGAAGTGAAGCAGTTGAATACAAATGTTTTATAGGCATGAAACAATTAAATAATGAGGGTTATTTTAACCTCATACGTACTTACGTAACATGTACGTAACATGGTCTAATATGGTGGGCGATGCAAAATATAACAAACAATGTATACATTGTTTAATGAAAGTATCTGAAGAATGATGCAAAATAACAAACAGCAAAAACAAAAGTTAGAGGTTATAGATTTGAGTATCGTCTGATCTTAAAAATATTAAACTCAACATGTCTTGCATTTCTTTTTTAGTTATAGGTTTACACCTTTAATAAGTTTTATTTTTGTAAGTACCATGAGAGAAATAAATCAAAGAAAAACACTCCATATTGGATATTTGGATTCTAAAAGAATTATTTATTCAGGCATTATTGCGTGGGAACTGTTCTTTAGTTGGTGTGTGTGGTGTGGGGTTTGCGAAACAAGATTAGTTGAAAAGTAAACTTTAAATTGGAATTGAATAATTAAACATCATGCATTTTTCTTTACATAAACTGTCACGGATCTAAAACTGAACTAGCATTTTGTTTTAGTACAGAAAAATAAAGAAATTAGCATTTTCTTTTTCTTTTAGTTTGTCGATCGCTCAAGTTTAAGTTTCATCTACTAAACCTATAGCTCATTTTTGGGTGAATAGGCGACTAAACTTAATTATGTCTTGAATTTTACTTAAAATAATTTTTAAGCTCAGAACAAGTGATTGTGTCTGTTTGTATGTGTCGAGTTAATACAGCATGCAATTAGTACTTGTATAAAAGTTTTGTTTAGGTAACGTCTTAATTATACATACTTACTTTTAATTCCTACGATATGTCTTGTAATTTTATTATTTCATCAAAATAGAATTTACATAGTGGTTGAAGGCAACGAGCAGAGCAGCAAGTTGCGCCGTTTAGCCTTTTTTGGATTGCAAAGCTAACTTTTTTGAAAACTATATTCGTAGATCTATGTGTTATAACATTACTTTTCATAACTTTTAATTTGGTCCAAAAAATCATAGAATCCCGTTATATAATGTCTAATTTTAGCAAGATGGACCACACACATTTTGGAAATCATTTGTCGGCTTTTAAATATTATAATGACCCGTTTCATTAGAAAAAAGGACCATGTGTGATTCTAGTAAATAGTAGAAGAAAAACGTAAAGATAATTGTCGACTTGATCAAATTATTTAAGCCGCATCGATTAAAACTTGGTTAGGGAGAACGGACGGTTGGTGTTGATCATGTCATCTAGTCACTATAAAAGGTAATATATTACAACAGGATACCCGCGCTATACTGCATGATAGAAAAATTACAGTACTAGTATCAAGGATACAAAAACACAAGCTAACTACAATAATTTGTATTACAAAGTGATAAATGGAGAGAATTTGTGAAATTGTATTTCATTCAATTGAATTAAAATGTACATACAAGCAAACTATTTATACTGTTACATCAATGAGAAATCTACATGTTGCTATACTGACAAGCTATCTAACTAACTGATCATATGAATGTATTACACGTGTCCAAGTAAGCTAGATGCTTGATGCAGTGAGGTGAAACATAGCATTCTTCTCTTGAACCATTTTCACTGTGAACTGCATCTTCTTCTTGCACTGTTGCATTAGCAGTTGACTTTTTCATTTTCACATGAACTGCATTGTTGACTTTGGTATGTATTCCATTATCCCCCCCCCACAAGTTGGCAGTGTGTATGGTTCACACATGCCTAACTTGGATAGACATTGTTGAAAGGGATATGTGGGAAGTGGTTTGGTAAAGATGTCTGCAGCTTGTTTAGTAGTAGGAATATAGGAGATGATTATTTGACCAGCCTTGATTTTGTCTCTCACAAAGTGACAATCCAATTCAATGTGCTTTGTTCTAGCATGTTGTATTGGATTTAAGGCAAGAGCTATTGTGGAGAGATTGTCACAGAGAATTCTAACTGGTTGTGGGACTGAGACTTGTAGATCTTTGAGAAGTGAACTTAACCAAGTGATCTCACATGAACAATCTACTAGAGCTCTGTACTTAGCCTCTGTTGAGGACCTTGAGACAACTGGTTGTTTCTTTGAGTGCCAGGAAATCAAACTGGAGCCTAAATAGATGCCATAACCAGAAATGGATCTTCTTGAAGATGGACAGTTGGCCCAGTCACTATCACAATAGGCATGGAGAGTAAAAGTGTTGTCTTTAGGGAAAATCATTCCTTGTCCTGGACTTAGTTACAAACTAATTGTTGATGGAGGATACAGCTAGTAAAGTCCTCACTATGCCCATCTTTGCCACTGGAGCAAAGGTCTCAGTGTAATCAACTCCTTCCTTTTGAGTGTTTCCCTTGGCCACCAACCTAGCTTTATATTTCTGAACAGAACCATTAGCATTATATTTGATTCTATAGACCCATTTAGAACCAATAGCTTGTTTGTTAGGTGGAAGTGTGGTGTATTCCCAAGTGTGATTAGACTCTAGTGCAGTTACTTCATTATTCATAGCCTCTTTCCACTTAGGATTCTTAGATGCTTGAGTATAAGATGTAGGTTCAGTTTCATGATGTATGGAGTTGATGAAATGCAAAAGTTGTTTGTTGTGAATGTTGTTCTAATTAATGAAGTGAGAAGTATAATGTTTGGATTTGAATGAGTTTGCTGCAGAAGGTTTGTAGTGATGAAAGTCTTTGAGTTTTGTTGGAATGTGTTTGTTTCTCTGTGATTTTCTTGGTGGTAGAGTAGGTGGAGGTGGTGTTTGTGAAGTTGAAGTTGAGTTTGGTAGTGGTGGATGTGATATTGATGGTGTTGGTTCAGAGGAAGGTGGTGCATCTGGTGTAGTTGCAAAGGTTGGTTCAGAAGATGGTGTAGTGGATGGTAAGTTATCAGAGTTTGCAGAGGAAGGTGAAGTAGTGGGAGTGTCTGGTTCAGAAGATGTTGGTTCAGATGAGGTGGTAGAGGGTGTGGGCATTGATGTTGTTGGAGATGGATAGAAAATGGTGTTGGATGTGAAGGTATCAGGTTGTGGAGAAGAATAAGGTGTGAGTGAATGAAATGGAAAAATGTGTTCATGAAATGTTACATGTCTGCTCACAAAGATTTTCTTGGTGTCCTGAGCTAGTAGAAGATAGCCTTTTTAGTTTTGAGGGTAGCCAAGTAGGATTGAAGGAATGGCTCTGGTGTTGAATTTGTCAAGTGTATGAACACTTGCATAAGCTTGGCAGCCAATGACTTTTAGATTGGTGAGGTCTGGTGGTGTTTTGTGTAGAACTTCATAGGGTGATTTTTGGTTTAAAATGGGTGTTGGAAGTCTATTTATCAAGTATGTGGCTGCCATAAGACAATATCCCCATAAGTGAATTGGAAAGTTGGCTTGATGGTATATTGATCTAGCAACTTCTAGTAAATGTCTGTGTTTCCTCACTGCTCTGCCATTTTGTTGGGGAGTATAGGGACATGAGGTTTGGTGGATGATACCTTTTTCTTGTAGAAAGGTGGTGAGTGAATGATTAGTAAACTCTGTGCCATTATCACTTCTTAAGGTTTTGACTGTTTTGTTCAATTGAGTGTTTACAAAATGACAGAAGTTCTTTATTGTGGAAGTGACATGATGTTTGGAAGGTAACAAAAATGTCCATGTGGTTCTGGAACAATCATCCACAAGGGTGAGAAAGTATTTGCAGTTGTTTAGTGTGTTGTGCTTATAGGGTCCCCAAGTGTCAGCATGAACTAAATCAAATATTTCATGAGCATGAGAGTTACTAGTTGGAAATGACAGTGATGTTTGTTTAGCAATGGGAGATATAGTACAATGTAGTTTTGATACATCAGTTATGAAACTAGGTAATTGTTTTATTTGCTTTATTACAGTGGGTGATGGGTGGCCTAATCTAGCATGCCACAAATGTAAATTGCTAGTATGAGCCATGGCAGTAGGGAATGGTTTAAACAATGATGTAGATGATGGTGTGGGAGTGTCCTCTGACTTGATGATATAGAGTCCATCAGATAGGATTCCATGGGCAATCCTCTTGTTGTTGCCTTGAAAGATACGAGTGGTATGGTTAAATATGAGA
Source organism: Artemisia annua (assembly GCA_014162995.1). Taxonomy (NCBI): domain Eukaryota; kingdom Viridiplantae; phylum Streptophyta; class Magnoliopsida; order Asterales; family Asteraceae; genus Artemisia; species Artemisia annua. The sequence continues at coordinate 27,943 of LBNU01003886.1, read as the reverse complement.
GAAACATTGGTCGTTTTGGTGATTTGGCTCACAGAGAGCAGATTATAGGCAAATGTTGGTATGTATAACACATTGTGAAGTATAAGATTAGGTTTGACTTGTACTGAACCAGTGGTTGTGACTGTGATAGTGTGGCCATTAGGTAGTGAAACAATGATTGGGATTGTGCATTTGATGAGATTGAACATAAGGTGTAAGGCTTTGCATATGTGATCTGTTGCACCACTATCTACTACCCAAGCATCCTTAAACATTGAGACACAAGAAGCTATAAATAAGTATCTCCCTGCAGCTAAAAGTTTAGAATCACACTGACCTTTGGTGTTTTGCAACATCATCATGACTTGGTTGAGCTGATTCTGAAGTGAGTCCATCTTTGCATACACTGCATCATCAGCCTGTGTTCCACTTGAGCTTGTTTCAATCCCATTAGCATCTTGACCACTTTGACTTGTCACTAAATTCACTGCTCTTTGACCACTTTGCCCATTTGCTCTGTTTCCTATGTTTTGCCCATTTTTGACCATTTATGCCTGGTTTGACTTTTCCATGTAAAGGATGGCCAATAGGATAACCCACTAACTGATAGCATTCACTCTTGTAATGACCTTCTTTCTGGCAATTGCTACAAATGACACCTGGTTTGAAAGCACTTTTTCTAGTGTTTGGTGTAAAAGAGTTCCTGATTGGTCTGGTGTTGGAATTAGTGTTTGGATTTGAAGAATGTGGTGAATTGGTGAAGGTGTTCATGATTGTGGGAGTGAGATGTTTAGGTGTGACTGCTTCCCTTTGCTTTTCTTCCTGTCTTAACATAGTGTAAGCCTTTGTTGCATTGGGCTTGGGTTGCATTAACAGAATTTGACCCCTAATGTTTGAGAAGCACTCATCTAAACCCATTAGAAATTGTAGCAACCTTTTCCTTGACTCCATTGCCCCATTCAGTCTACCATTAGCACAGATACAGTTGCAAGTACACATGTATGGAGCCTCAAGAGCATCTATCTCATCCCATAGTCCCTTCAATTTCTGATAATACACCTCAATTGTGCAATTTGCTTGTTTCAACTGAGTAACTTCATTGGTGAGTTGATATATTCTGTGACCATCAAGTTGTGAGTAGTGTTCTTGCAATTCTTTCCACAAGGCTGCTGCTGAATGAACAAAACTTAGATTGTTGCTGATCTGATCTGTAACAGTATTCAAGATCCAAGAAATGATCATATCATTGTTTCTCTCCCATAGAGCTCTTAGTGGTGATTCAGATGATGGTTCTTGGTATTCATTGGTGATGATTTTCAGTTTATTCTTTGCATTGAGAGTTATCATGATAGATCTTCTCCATGTACTGTAATTCTCAAAACCAGTTAGTTTCTTGGAGATCAAGATGAGCCCTGGATGATCATTTTGATGGAGAAAGAGTGGATGGTTGATGAAATTGGTATCTTCTGTGTTACTTGATTCAGGTGATGAATTTGGCATGATTGAATGTGATTTTGAGTGATTTGATGTGGATTGTTGAATCTGTGTTGTGATTTAGTGGATTTGGTGAAAGATTTGATGAATTTTGATGGTGAAATGGTGGTTTCTTGATGATTTTGGAGTGTTTGTTAATGGCGGAATTTTGGAGGGAAAATTAGTTAGATGTGGTGGTCAAAGTTGGTTATGGTGGTCAACTGTCTGTTATGACAGTTTGTTATGGTGGTTATCGGTGATGGTAGAGGACCATTAATGTCAGCTCTGATACCATATTACAAAGTGATAAATGGAGAGAATTTGTGAAATTGTATTTCATTCAATTGAATTAAAATGTACATACAAGCAAACTATTTATATTGTTACATCAATGAGAAATCTACATGTTGCTATACTGACAAGCTATCTAACTAACTGATCATCTGACTGTATTACACGTGTCCAAGTAAGCTAGATGCTTGATGCAGTGAGGTGAAACATAGCATTCTTCTCTTGAACCATTTTCACTGTGAACTGCATCTTCTTCTTGCACTGTTGCATTAGCAGTTGACTTTTTCATTTTCACATGAACTGCATTGTTGACTTTGGTATGCATTCCATTAATTTGGAAGAAGTTTTTTAAAATTACTATACGAGAACCCGTGCATAGCAATGGGATTTTATAGTGCCAAATCATTTAGTGATAAAAAAAAAAGTTTATGGGTTATAAACGAAAAATAATAAAAGTTTAAAAATTTGGGGATTAAAGTCGAAAAACGAGTGGATTTAAACCGAGTCAACCCGACGAGTTGGGTCGAAAACGGGTCAAAATAAATTGGGTCAGCCCGCCGGGTTTAAAGTGCCCCGGGTCAACCCAGTTTTCGATGTGTATTAATGGTTTCCTTTTGAAATATATGTTTTCAGCATTTCCTTTTTTTGTTTCAACTTTTCACTTTTTACTTTTTAGTTTTTTCCTTTATATATAATATAGCAGGGAACCCGCGTGTTGCGAAGGAGGGTACCCTGTGACGATTAACCGGAGAAATAGATCTCAATGAGACCTGATTCACCTTTGTATTGATTTCAACTTTCAACTGGTCCTCTCTGGTTCGTTTTCAGATGCTTTTATTGGTTTTCAAAACTATATGTACAATCAACTTATTAGCTTGTATGAAGCTTTGTGTGTTTTATTAATTTGTATAATGTGTATAATAACAAGGACTTTTCATTTTAGGATGTTTTAAAAATGGGATTTGCTAACGGGTGCCAACTGGTACCTTATAAGGTGTAAATATATAGAAAATTTGAGTGTATTAAATTAAAAATCATATTTAATTATGGTAAATTATAAGTTTAATTAAGGTTTATTAAATGTATTTTTTATTATATAAAAAAAAGTTTTAGTGTATTAATTACATATTAAATGCATTTGTTTACATCTTGTAAGGTGCTCAGTTAGCACCCGTTAGAAAATCCTTTTAGAAATAACATTAATTAGTGTGTTTATTTAATTTATATTTTGGATTATATTGTACCTTGTTTAAATTGTACATTGTAAAATTTTTATTGTACTTTTTAGTAAGGGGTGTTTTAATTGGTTGTTTTTAATTTGGTAGATATGCTTTTAATTGGTTGTATAATGTAAATAAATTATTATACTTTTAAGTAATTGGGTGTTTTGATAAGAGTATTAATTAAACTATACATTTCTCTCACCTTTAACTTTCAACATTTCACTTTTCAGTGTTTGACCATTTTTCTTTTATATATATTATAGATTGGGCGGTACTCTACGTTTTTTACCTCTCATACTGTCTCTGAGTAATCACACAAGCGGGTTTATATAATAACACACTAAATTTTTTTTGTCATTTAGTGATACATAGGAAAGTGTCACCGAAAATTAAAAAAAGTGTCATAAAAGTATAAAAGAAGTGTCACTAAAAACTTTATGTACTTTGGTATGTGCTTAAACACATACCTTTTCTTTACCAAATTAAGACCCAAAAGACCAAAAACCCGCAAATAAATGCCAAATATACGTGTTTTTGTGTTTTTATACATGCAGGTAATAAAATATGAGAAAACGACAAAAACTGAGACAGAATCACGAAAAACGAGCACGAGACGGGAAAGAGTGTAATTTATAGCCAAGAAAGTGAATTGGAGCTCAAAATGATCAAAAGAAGTCCCTGAAGATTTTAAAGTTTCAAGAATAGTCCCTAGTCAAAGTTTGAAGATTTTTACAAGAAAGGTCCCTGGAGTTTCTCAAGTTGTCAAAACTGGTCCCTAAAGAGAAATATTGAAGATATGACAATTCAAGTCCTCCAAGTTATCAAGTCTTGTCACAAATAGCCCTTGGAATAAATTCTACAAAGATGGCAGATCAGGCCCCTACAAAATCAAAAAATACATTTTGGTCCTTAATGTTTAACTATCCTAAAATCATTATATCTACTACCAAAACCCACCAGACTACTTAATCCACTAAACCCAATATCTCTTAAAACCCTCAAGCCCAATAACCCACCAGCCCACTAACCTAATCAACCCGGTCCAAAAATAAAATCAAAAAAATATAAAAAAACTATTACCCCCGTTACCTTATTTACCCCGTCTTCCCCACCTCACCACCCACTGTAAATCCACTTTTCACCCAACCAAAACCTCGTATCACCTAGAATGTTCTGACAACGTGTCAGATACACGTCACACATCTCCAACGTGGCCAATTTAAGCAGTGTGATTGGATAGAACAAGATGGAAGGGCCTGGAAAGAATCAAGGATAAGGGACTGATGAATTCAAGAAATTTCTAGTGGGATTTGGATTAAAGAAGAAGATAAGGATTCTAGAGACTTTCATGAAGCTTCATAACCGCCTCTCCTTAGCTATAAATAGGGACCTAGACTCAATGTTGTAATCGTGTAGGTTTTAATATAAGCTAGTAGTGTAATTTTAAAGCTCTCTTTGTAATCTTTTAAGCATTCCNAATCCCCCAGACTAAATTTGCCCGCTGTCCTCACGCAGATGTTATGGGCTCACACCCTTGAATATAAATCCTCATCTCTTTTTAACTATTAACTTTGGCGACGATTATGCGATAGAATGTATGCTCTCTCGAGAGCGGGGCCTACCTCAGAAATCTTGTAAATTCCTATAACAAATTCCCCCCGTTATCCTACTTATTTATTAAATACCCTTGACTTTTGATATCATGGGATTCACATCAACTATTCACCCACTCCCACACTTTACTACCTCGCGTCAATCGGGGATTCAAGTTGTACTCTTTTATTGACTGACTTTTCATTATCCTAAGGATAACCTATGAGGAGATCATCAGGTAGTAGAAACACGATCATATGAAAGGCGGACCTAACGGTTAAAATTCGTCGTCCTTGATTTTACACATTGGTATGTGCTTAAACACATACCTTTTCTTTACCAAATTAAGACCCAAAAGACCAAAAACCCGCAAATAAATGCCAAATATACGTGTTTTTGTGTTTTTATACATGCAGGTAATAAAATATGAGAAAACGACAAAAACTGAGACAGAATCACGAAAAACGAGCACGAGACGGGAAAGAGTGTAATTTATAGCCAAGAAAGTGAATTGGAGCTCAAAATGATCAAAAGAAGTCCCTGAAGATTTTAAAGTTTCAAGAATAGTCCCTAGTCAAAGTTTGAAGATTTTTACAAGAAAGGTCCCTGGAGTTTCTCAAGTTGTCAAAACTGGTCCCTAAAGAGAAATATTGAAGATATGACAATTCAAGTCCTCCAAGTTATCAAGTCTTGTCACAAATAGCCCTTGGAATAAATTCTACAAAGATGGCAGATCAGGCCCCTACAAAATCAAAAAATACATTTTGGTCCTTAATGTTTAACTATCCTAAAATCATTATATCTACTACCAAAACCCACCAGACTACTTAATCCACTAAACCCAATATCTCTTAAAACCCTCAAGCCCAATAACCCACCAGCCCACTAACCTAATCAACCCGGTCCAAAAATAAAATCAAAAAAATATAAAAAAACTATTACCCCCGTTACCTTATTTACCCCGTCTTCCCCACCTCACCACCCACTGTAAATCCACTTTTCACCCAACCAAAACCTCGTATCACCTAGAATGTTCTGACAACGTGTCAGATACACGTCACACATCTCCAACGTGGCCAATTTAAGCAGTGTGATTGGATAGAACAAGATGGAAGGGCCTGGAAAGAATCAAGGATAAGGGACTGATGAATTCAAGAAATTTCTAGTGGGATTTGGATTAAAGAAGAAGATAAGGATTCTAGAGACTTTCATGAAGCTTCATAACCGCCTCTCCTTAGCTATAAATAGGGACCTAGACTCAATGTTGTAGTCGTGTAGGTTTTAATATAAGCTAGTAGTGTAATTTTAAAGCTCTCTTTGTAATCTTTTAAGCATTCCCTTTGTAATTCAGCTGTTGTTTTAATAAAATTCTAGTTTTCTTACATTGTGCTCTTAATCCATTTGTTAGCTTAAAGTTTTCATAAGTCCTTAATTGTGTTTAAAAGCTTTTTTCTTTACAACTTATTAAGCTTACTTAAGCCCTTACTACTTTTAATTAGCCACTTAGTGTTTTAATTTAGTTTTCTTAAAAAAAAAAAAAAAAAAAAAAAAACATAAGCCAGAGGCCAAATAAGCTCATCTTAAGCTCAAAAGCCTACTGACAAACTCACAAAGCTTCCTTATAGCTTTTGTGAGTTTATCACTGCATTCCATAAGCTCACTTTGCATTTTGCTCTTGCCCAAGTAAGTTCCATTTTCTTTTCTGCATTCCTCTTTCTAGTAGTTTAATTATTGTAGTTTAAAGCTTATTAGACCTTACTACTGCTTACTAGAATAAACTTTTAGCTTGTAGACTAGTTCTTATAATATCTAGCTTATACTTGCATCTTGACTGTCATATTCTAGCCTTGGGTAAATTCTTGGTCTTTGTAGTTATAAGCTGCATATTTTTGCTTATTTAGGTCTTTAATAAGCTCAGTGATAGTTTAGGATAAGCTGTTTCAAGTTTAGAAGTCCATAGCCTTATAACTTAGTGTAAGTTGTCACTTATAGGGGTGTTTGGTTTAGTCTGAGTCTTGAGGATTTAGCTTGGTCAACCACTGTTCTGCACACAAAATAAACTACAGTTGACTTTTGTTTTTGGCAATTCACAGTTGGACCAATCTGAAATTCAAGGCTTAGAATCTACTTAATGCTTGATGTTAATGAGATTTAAACACAGAATCCAACACCTA
>LBNU01003886.1:0-10461 GCA_014162995.1 Artemisia annua | reverse complement strand
GGGCTGCGAGGCGTATGTTAAACGTGACTCTGCTGATAAGCTCCAACAAAGATCTGTTAAATGCATCTTTGTAGGATACCCAAAGGAAACGATGGGTTACTACTTTTATTATCCTCCTGAAAACAAAGTGTTTGTTGCAAGGTATGGTGATTTCTTGGAAAAGGAACTCATATCTCAAGAATTCAGTGGGAGAGAGTATGATCTGGAAGACGATCATGTTGATGCATTACCTTCTGAAAACACTAGTCAACTTCCTGAAGAACCAGATAGTCTGGGTCCTCCACCAGAATTTGAGGTGGTTCCTATCCGTAGATCCGAAAGGACTATAAGAGCACCTGATCGACTATGTCTTAATGTAGAGTGCGATCAGTCTATACTAGGGGATCTTAATGAACCTACTAGTTATAAGGCTGCCATGAAAAGTCCTGAAAAGGCTAAATGGCAGGTTGCTATGGATGGGGAAATGCAATCCATGCATGATAACGAAGTTTGGACTAAAGTAGACCTTCCTCCTGGTGCCAAGGTAGTTGGGAGTAAATGGCTCTACAAGTTAAAAACTGATATGTATGGCATTGTACACACCTATAAAGCCCGTTTGGTAGCTCAAGGGTTTACTCAAACATTTGGTATTGACTACGAAGAAACTTTTTCTCCCGTAGCCGATATTAGGGCCATTAGGATTCTTATAGCCATAGCTGCATACTATGACTATGAGATTTGGCAAATGGATGTCAAAACCGCCTTCTTAAATGGTCGCATAGATGAAGACATCTATATGGCGCAGCCTGAGGGGTATGTCAATCCAGAATTCCCAAACCGTGTATGCAAACTTCAAAGAACCATTTATGGATTGAAGTAAGCATCACGGCAATGGAATAAAAGATTTGATGAGGAAATCAAAAGATTTGGATTTGCTCAAAATCTTGATGAGCCATGTGTATACCACAAAGCTAGTGGGAGTAATGTAATTTTCCTTATTTTATATGTCGATGACATATTGATCATGGGGAAGGACATTCCAAGTTTGCAGCAAGTCAAGGCATATCTTGGAAAGTGTTTTTCTATGAAAGATTTAGGGGAAGCTGCATTTATTCTGGGAATTAAGATATATCGAGATAGATCTCAGCGATTGATTGGATTAAGCCAAAGTGCTTACATTGATAAAATATTGAAGAGATTCAATATGCAAAATTCCAAAAATGGATATTTGCCAATGCAAGAACACCATGGCTTGAGTAGTAAATTATGTGCTTCTACACCTGCAGAGGTGAATCGCATGAAGAAGGTTCCTTATGCTTCGGCAGTAGGATCTATAATGTATGCGGTGAAAAGCACAAGGCCGGATGTGGCATTTGCTCAAAAATTAACCAGTCGATATCAGCAAAATCCAAGTGAAGCTCACTGGGCTGCTGTGAAGAATATTCTTAAGTACCTTAGGGCTACTAAAGATGTATTCTTAGTTTATGGGGGTAATCCAGATCCAAAGGCAGAACTTGATGTTACAGGTTACTGTGATGCATCCTGGCAAGGTGATAAAGATGATACGAAGTGTCAGACGGGATATGTCTTTGTTATTAATGGAGGAGCTGTGGATTGGAGAAGCAAGAAGCAGAGTATATTGGCTATGTCTGCAACAGAAAGTGAGTATGTGGCTGCTTCTGAAGCTGCAATGGAAGCTTTTTGGATTAGGAAGTTTATTTCGGGACTTGGAGTTATGCCCTCGATACAACGACCTATAAAAATGTATTGTGACAATTCTGCTGCAATCACATTTGCCCACGAGCCTGGACTCATGAGGGGCACCAGACATTTCCCGATCAAGTATCACTACGTGCGTGAGCAAGTGGCGATTGGAGAGATCGAATTACTCAAAGTTCACACAGATGATAACTTGGCTGATCAATTGACGAAAGCTCTACCTGGCACTAAGCTTTATAACTTAGCTGAAGGAATAGGTCTTCGTAAAGCTGAAAGTTTCATGCCCATTTGTGATTAGTATTTGGATAAAGGATGTAATGTACGATTATTAATTTCCAATGAAATAAAGAATGGTTTGTTTATTTACATTGCTTTAATAATATATATCCTTGTTTTTGCATGTTTATATCCATGAATAATTTATTATTCTAAAACTGTCCATTGTTGGTTAATAATATGGGAATATTATTAAGGGAAGACAATTAGGTATTCAATGAATTGGATATTGGACTTATCCTAAACTAAATGATTTGACTTGTCTTAAGCAAATCATAATTAGTTATCCTCAGACTTGAGATGTCAGATAAGTGTCATGAATGTAGTGCATTTCTGTGGAGCAATCTACCGCTATCCGTAACTGGTAGTTATAAGGGTTGTTTTCAGAAGTGTTGCAAAGTTCATGGGTTAGTCTCGTAGTCAAGATAGGATTTGTTCCTTCAAATTTGTTTTGAAGTTTAATACTATGGGCCACTCGTAAGATTGACAAAATGTTTGCGTGGCCACGCCCAAATATGTTTTGGTAATTTTGTTCAATTATTTATATACGAGAAACTGAATATTAATAAAGATGTATTTCTTTATTGATCAGAGTATTAGAAACAAAAGGATAATAATAACGATGAATCGTTAAGGGTTTTCCAGGAAACTCAGCTCGGTTTGAACTAGGGGTATTGAAGTGTTGCTAGACGCCGACCAATATCATTTTACTATTAATACAATAACCAAGTGGGAGCTGTTGGAAATGTGGTTATCGTTTAATATGTAAATGTCTAGAATCGAACGCGAGACCTCGGGATTGCACACGATACAAATGAGTATTAAGGAAAAATAATAAATGTATATTTATATTTATATTTATTATTAGACACAAGAACATAACGACCGTTAGTGTTTTACGTTAAATGACTAACGACCGTTAGACGAATATAAGGAAAGAAGAGGTTGTGTATTATTAGGAAACAAAAGAATGATCTAGAACCCCTTGTGGGTTGTGGGTCGGCCGAGCAAAGGGGGAGGGGCACCCAAACCCTAACTTTGGCTCCAAGTTTTCTTTTCCTATATAAACAAACCAAGGGTTCATTGTTTCTCACCTTTTGTGCACACACAATAACCCTAAAGTTTTCTTCTCCCTTCTTTGGTTCCAAAACCGGTCGAACAACCCTAAACCCTTAGGGTTTTCGATTTTTGTTTTTACAAAAACATTCTTGTGTAGTTTACTTGCATAACCTTAATACGGTTTAGTTTGTGTGTACAAGAACGAGGTAACAACACACCATTGTTGTTATCAAGAGATCGTTAAACAAAATTGTAAGGGGTTTAACATTGATCTACATAAACCCTAATTAGGGTTCTTCACTTGTTCAATCCCTAATCAAGAATTGCTTGAGGTACGTTTTCGATTTATGTTTTAGTTAACTTTTATTATGTTATACTTGATCCTTTGCTTCCGCTATTATGTGCTACTTTGTATTAGTTATTATATGATTGTCATGATACTTAAATTCTAACAGAATAACAAACTTTAGCTGATGAAATTATAATATTAATAAGAATTGACCGGAAACTAATTTGTTTTTTTATCAATTACGACTTTACAAGTTTACACCCGTTCAATGTTTGATTTTGATATTTCACTTCTTTTTTGTTTTCTTTTCAAAAATAAACTAAAATAAAAATCATAACGATTGACCAAGTCGATAAATATCTCGAAGACATTTGAATATAGAAAAAAAAAATTATTTATTGTGATAATATCTGAAATATTTTCTGTTCTACGGTCGTATATACCTCCTCTAACATAAGATAAAATTGGCAACGCTGTAAACAAAGTCACCATTTTACTGAAGTTTTCAAAATGACATCGACCTTATACATATAAGACTAAGTAGACATTTTCAAACAGACGTTTTCAAACTTTCTTAACGTAAACTCTTGTAGTTATAATATTGTTGTATTAACTAAAACATTTACGTATACTACTGTGAAATTGGTGTACAAGATTATCTGCATTTTTTTTTAAACATGGGTTTCCGACTCGACATTGCAAGCCAACTAATCCCACTACAACTACCCTTTTTGATAGCTCGAGTCGGCGCAGGTGAACCTCCGTGGCCAATCGGGATTAATTTTCTCCCATTTGATTAATTTTCTCAATCAAATGAATTTTAAACACAGCCCTTTATGGCTATGCTTTAGCAAATGATAGGAAATATACCATGCATAAAAATATGTTAACCAACGATTGTACAAAAGTAACTAAACAAATTCAATGGTATTTATATATAAAAGGTGTATAACACACTCGATTGTAAGAGCTTTACAAAATACAACCCTATGCGAACTTTCAATTCTTACAAAATTATTACACGAATGAAACAAATCAATAGATTACTGGCTTAGCCGAATTTGCATCCCAAACACCTCCTTCCTTAAGGTATTGCATATACCTTGAAAAATCGGGTCTAGCAGTTGCCTTCTTTTTACGGTTTCTCCTTTCAAATAAGCTAAAAAGCGGATGAATCTTGCTCGCTTTCTTCACTTGCTTCTCTACGGTAACTACTTTAGCTGGACCTTTCGGGTCCGGCACAAATTTAGTTGGAAGTTTGCCAAAGAAGTTGGCAGGCAACGTTGTGGACCTTAGCATTTTAGCGTCCATTAGTACATCTTCGGTCGTGAATTCGCTGACTAGTTGGTCGTATCCGCGATGAACTTTTCTCGAGCTCATTGCTCTAAACATGGTTCCTGAATTATAGGGAAGAGAGGGTGTTATGGATTGAGTGTGAAGTTTGAAATGGTGAAAGTCGTAAAAGGTTGAAGGTTTTATAGGCGTAGAAAGAATTTTTCTCCGTTATTTTTTTTAAAGTATTTGGAATTTGTTCACATGGTCTTGTTTGGTTGGCGACAAAATGAAGAGTAAGGTTCTAGGAAAGTGGGTCAGAATGATGTGAGATTTTGCTAATATATTGTATTCTAGTTTTTCTAATACTATTGTTTCGGTCTTCCCATGTTTGAAAATGAAAAAACTCTTTGACTTTCGTGTTGCGACTTGTCAATAACAAAATAATCCTTTTACTAGTTTTTAGAATGTAGTAAATTAAAGAATGTGAAAATTTGCTACAGACATCTTAAGACATGCTAAGATGATTTTTTTTTTTTTTTTTTTTTTTTTCGTTTGGTTTCGTTTCAAAAGGGTGAATATATATTATTAATACCAAACAAATTACATCATGATGCAAACACTAGAATGGATATCTCCCATCCAGAAGATGTGCAATTGTTCATTATAATATGTTTTAGTGTTTCTTACCGAGTAAACTAGCTGATTGCAACAGAAGTATTAATAAGATAGACAATTAATCGCGTATATCGGCGATGGTGTATAATAGCGTTAATTTGTGTATACATTTTTTTATTTTTTATTTTTTATTTTTTATGTATAAATGAGTGTGAAGTATGTGAGAGTGAATAAAGTTGGTGACTTTACTTTTAACTAAATATTTAAATATATAATAGATTTCATTTCTTTTATAAATAAAATTATTTTAGTCTTACAACAATATTTATTTTCAAAGTTTTTAAGTTTTAAACGTATCTTTTTTTCTTTCTTTCTTTATATTATAGATGTGGTTAGAAGCGCGCGTTCAATCTTTTATATAATAAAAGAATTACATTATTTCGGAGTGTTTTTGCAAATCCCTTCTTATTAAAAAAAATTAGGCCAATAGGAGAGCTCGATTTTGCCACGTAGGCAAAATCAAGCAATATGATTGGTAAATAGAAAGTCAAAATTAAATTGATTTTGGTCAAACTTAATAAATTTGGTGGATAAATTTGGTTAAAAAAAATGCATAAAAATTATAGGTGTCAAATTTATGAAAAACAAAAACTTAAAAAAAGAGGAAGTAATTAATAAAACTTGGTGGTTTAATTTTAATAAATTATATAGAGCTAAGTGTAAAATTACAAGTTTCCATATTTTTTAATAACTTTAGAAAAAAAAAACAAATAACCCTTTACACTTTATAATATTAACTTTGTTTAAAATTACATGAGTATTATTATTAGTTGTTAGACTTTCATCCAACAAAATTACAAAATTTGGTAAATATGCGAATTATTTTTAATACGTGTTAATTATTTTTTTAAAATAATGTTAGTTTTAGACTTTTCTAGAATATTTTTTTAAATAAGGACTCATGTTTATTGTATTTAAAAGTTTAATTTATACGTATACGGGTTTGAATATTAAATACGGCTAAATTATTAGTAACGGAAATATAAATATCAAATGGTAAGCACGTGTTAGTGTGATATAAAAATAAATATACGCGATTCTACTTATAACGACTCATAAAATTTTTATTTGACATTTATGTATGGATATCCATAAAAACATTTTAAAAACTTTATGAAGCATATTTTAACTTTATCAACGCTCATTATGTGCTACTAAACTCGCACATTTTGTATAACATGATATCAATAGTTAAAGTTAAACAACAACTTAACCTCAACCTCAACATGTCTGTCAGTTAAAAACGTTATACAAAGCTAATTATTTTTAAAAAAATGCAAACAAACACATGGGTTAAATAGTCATTGTTTAATTTAGAAGGTGTTCTCTTTAAATTAAAAAAAAAATGTACGCATCACAATTCTTATTTGATAACAATCACCTCCTAAATAAAATAAAATAAAATAAAAACGTAATAGTTGGCTGCTGTAAAGAAATTAAAAGTATGTAAATAAGAATTATCAGGTTATTACGTTACTATAATGCGATAATGTTATTGAGTTGGTAATCACAGATGTGAGATACAACCATTCTTCTGTACTTATGATTTATGTGTTAACCACTTTTTGCTTCTGAATAGAATCCGAAAGATAACTCAACAAAACTAAAATATGGGTGTCAACCAACGGTATAAAATATGGGTGTATTTTACCTTGATGATTTAGGCTAATATTCTTATACATTATACATAAACGTATTCTACCATTAAGATATCTAAATATGCTACATATTTAACGAAAATATAGGTAAAAAAAAATACCGCAATTACAAACACATCGTAAATTGATAGTACGGGTTTGCAAAACTAAAAGCATATATCACTAACATCTTATGCAAGTCAAGTATCATTATTTAATTTTGCTTGAATAATAAAATATTATTTTTAATCCAAAAGCATTCTTCTAAAATAATAGGCAGATTATAATATATATACATGTGGTTTTTATTTAGTCCATAAAGTAAAATCATTTGAAACATAGTGATTCATTTTTTAATCGATAATAATACATAATTAAAAAAAAATTTAAAAACCCTGTGCGTGCACAGGTATTATAAATAGTTTAGTTTAAACAACATTAAGAATTTTGACCTAAAAGAATATATTTCATGAATTGGTCTAAGATAGGCTTAAAGCAGACCCGATCCTTATTAATTTTTTAAATTTTAGATAACTATTATAATTATAAAAGTGTTCTTGTCTTTTTTAATTGGGCGGCAAGGTGTATTTGTCTTAAATTTTACAATTAATCATTGTTAATATTATAGACCAACGTGTTTCTTAATTTGTATAACTTGACCGACTTATCATAAATACTGAGGGCCCGTTTGGTATGTGGGGTTTTGGTGGGTTTAGGATTTAATTAATGCAAAAGATATGTTTGGTTATGTTTAAAGAACTTGGGTTTGGATTTGTAGGATAAATATTTGGGGATGTAGAAAAGATAGGGGGAGTGAAGGGTTTTATGACAAGAGTGGGACCCTTCATTTTTTTCTCTCTATCTCTCTCTTCTCACTACATTTAAATATAATTAATTTAATAAAAAAAATTATATTTAAATTTATAAAATAATAATTTATCTTTTTATAATATATTTTCTCTTTCCTACATCAAATCCAAATCTACAACTTTTTCATCAACCCCAAATCCTAATCTAAACCCATCTACAAACCAAACGGGCCCTGAGTTTCTTATTAGAGTTTGTTAAACTGTTGATGCTAAGTTACAACATGTACGAAAGTCAAGAGGTCTATATTAGTTGCATCATAAACCATTAAACCTCACATACTTTTTATTGCTAATTAACAAGGATGGAGTTGAGGAAAAGAATAAGCTCTTTATTACATGATTGTTATGATACCATGTAACTTCTGAATTTAATTCTATGTTACTCAAGTATGGATCAAGTATAAGGTATAACATGAGATTTTGGTACAGAAAAATCTCTCAAATAAATGTTTGTGGATCAAGTATGCGTACAATTTACCAAACATATGGAATATTCAATTGTATCTATCTAACATGTGTAAATTCCAAGAAACCTTGTTACACCACTCGTGTCTACATGCTACAGCTTAAACACCCTAACAAAATTACAGCTTTTTGGTTGATGGGTGATTAACTACATTGATATCGGTGGCCTTATTCAGTAGATTACTTGATTGGCTGAATAAGCATTCCCAAAACCTCCTTCCTTGAGGTATTGCATATACCTTGAGAACTCGGGTCTAGCAGTCGCCTTCTTCTTGCGATTTCTTCTCTCAAATAAGCTAAAGAGTGGATGAACCTTGCTTGCCTTCTTCAGTTGCTTCTCTACGAAATTCAGTTTTGCCGGTATTTTTGGTTCCATCACAGATTTCACGGGCAACTCACCATAAAAGTTGGCAGGCAATGTGGTGGATCTTATCATTTTAGCGTCCAAAATTACATCGTCGGCCGTGGGTTCGCTGATAAATTGCTCGTATCCGCGGTGAACTTTCCTAGTGCTCATTGCTCTAAACATGGCTGCTAAGATGTAGTGAGAATGGGAGGATTGATGATTGAGTGTGAATTTTGAAGTGATTGTTGGCGGTTATGAGCCCAGAACAGGGTAAGATAATCAATAGCCTAACTACGTACCAATTAAGGTTACCGGCGGAAGTGGATCAACATTGGCAATCGTCGGTTGAGTCACTCTTCCAATAGTGAAGAACTATTCGACCTAATGCCTTGGTATCGACGAATATCCTACTTGGGATAAGACCAAATGTTTGTATTGAATTAGCACGAAAATCAATAACCCTTGCGTGATTATAAGTGTTTTCGTTTCTGTATCTTTCTCATCTTATTTGATGTCCCGTGTATTTATAGGAAGATACTCATGCTAGTCCCAAATGGAATTATGAAGAATTAATCGGGCCCATTAATCGTTCCACAGAGATTGCCCCGCCCATTATAGCCAAAGTATAGTGGTTACATGACCAAGTTGAAACGTGGTCATTCAGAGCGGTTAACTGTCACATTATGAATAGTCAAAATCAGTTACATTCCATCAGCAGAATCCTAGCAGGCAGACTGAGTCTACACTAGCAGCAGAGTCTATCTAAGCAGCAGAGTCCTGAAGCAGCAGAGCTCACTTTACCACTAGCAGGCAACTCACACTACCAAAACACTATTGCGACGTCAGGGTAATCAGGGACTTGATGGTGACACTCGCGTACCTCCAAGCCCATTTCCAATATGATCTCTGAGCGCGCGCGACTAGTGCCACTAAATTTTCCAAAAATCCTCCCCAAATTTATTCACTTCCTTAGCATGAAATTCAAACATCTAGACAAACAACATATGCATAACACGAAAAACATTATTCACTATCACTAGAGGGGGGGGAGTCTCGTGGTAGAGACTGATTTAGAAGAAATTCGAGAGTTCCGGCGGGTAGGACTTGAGAAATTCATCCAATGTGACCATTAAGGACATTACACGTCTCAACAAATATTCGAAGATGTAACCTCTCAGAAAGAAAGAGTAGTTAACAGTAAAGAAATTGAACCAATATCAAAACACCAATATTGAGAGATACCCACTCGAAAGATCTATATCACCATAAGGTTACAATTATATATCTCTCTTATCAATTACCAACGAACTTAAAATAATTAATACTCGCTTGACACTTATATCCTTTAATATACAAGCCATGTTGTCCTCAATATTCCGTATTATTTATTCAATAAATGTTGTAAAGCGAGAAGAAGTTCTTCAATATGAGTTGTTATGTAAGCGGAGCACAATATTTCCTCGAGAGGTGGTTTCGCGTTTTTAAAAACATTTTCAACATTACAACTTTTATGTTTGTTGGTTTTATCTATCATAATATAAGTTTTATTTACATAGCTGCCTGACTTAGCATAATTCATCTTTCATTAAAAGAAAAATATATCAACCTAATCAATGATTATATAGGTCATGAAGTAGTTCTAGTTAATGATGATGAGTTAAGACTTCGATCCTCTTTGTTCAGCAGGTCCTGAGCACAACCTTGGGATTGATTGTATGAAACGAGGTGCTGCTCCATACCACTGAAGTGTTCAGCTTTCCAGCATCTTCGAACGTCAACTCCAAAAGTTTCCTCAGAGGAGTTGGGTGTCCTAGCATCAAGTGACTAAGTTGGAACTTTAAACCCATCCCTTTAGCAGACTTTAGTAACCAG
>LBNU01003884.1:38125-77708 GCA_014162995.1 Artemisia annua | reverse complement strand
GTACGCCACCCCACGAATGGTATTAAGGAATACACCCTTCATCCACGCAATTAATACACGCTAACCAGCCGGTAAAAGATAGTTAGGGAGTAAGGAAATCTAAGTAAACACACTTGTCTCCATATAAGTTTCACAACCACTTAGTTTTAGTTATTTTATTTTATTTGCAATAGTAGTTTTTGGGTTAGTTGGCTAGCAACTAATTCCGCCCACTCCTTCAAACCCGAGATTTTACTTGCTTTCATAAAATATAAAAAAATACAAAAATAATCTTCCCTCACCCTTAGACCTAATTAGAATAGCTTTTCATACCTAACGAACACTATTCCCTGTGGAGAACGATCAATCCCCCGTACTTACCAATAGACTATACTACATCGGTCAGGTACACTGCCTGGTGGGGTTGTAAGCCTCTTGAGATCCCTCGAGAGGTAAAACCTGTTGTAAGGTTGCAAAACCACGCATCAAGTTTTTGGCGCCGCTGCCGGGGAATAGTTATTGTTTAGGTTGAATTTTTATTTTATTAGGTCTAATCACTAGATTCCTTTCTAGTGAGATTTTTATTTTATTTTTTTATAGGATCTTCTTTAGTCTATCCATTTTCTTCGTGTTTTTGTTCGTAACCATTACCATCCGACATCATGGAAGGTGGTAATATCCTTGACCCCAACAACCCACCACAACAACAAAACCAACCTCCTAGAGCTCGTACCTTAGGAGAGTATTCCCGTCCTAGCCACCAAGGCTATCGAAACACCATTGAGCTCACTCAAGGAGTGTTGGGTCAAAGTACTGATGCAAGTCAAAGTACTGCTCTATGAAAGTACTGCACAGATATAAAGGTCGAAGTACTGCATTGACCAAAGTTAAAGATCAAAGGACTGCTGATGGAAATTCACCAAGAGGTGTGATCATTCAAGAGCCTACTCAAGTACCAAATTCATCTTCAAGCTCATCTCAGGCCCCAGATCCAAAAGACAAAGGAAAAGGCATCTTAGTACTGATGCAAGTCAAAGTACTGCTCTATGAAAGTACTGCACAGATATAAAGGTCGAAGTACTGCATTGACCAAAGTTAAAGATCAAAGGACTGCTGATGGAAATTCGGTTGCAAGGATGCTTAGAATATTCTAGAAGATAAACTATAATAGGAATTAGTATTCTTGTACGTAAAGTATTGTAAACCGACTTAGGGTTATCCTTGTGCCTATAAAAGGATCCCTAGGAGGTTAGAGTTTTAATAGAGTTTTACAAATATGATTTAGAGAAGTTAGAGTTGTAATAGTCTGCATTCTACAAGCAGATTTAAGGTGTTATTGTAATCAAAGTTTGGTTAATTCTTCTTAGCTTTGTTAAGTAATTCCGCATACTTAATAGAGTAATTCAGTGTTTCTTTGTTAGTAGATTAGGATTTATCCAAGGCTACTAAACCCTTAACAAGCTATATAATAGTTTGGTCAGAGTATATCGATCCAACAAGTGGTATCAGAGCTTGTGTGGAAACTCTGATTAAGAAGAAACCCTATACCTTAATCAACTCAACAAAGATGTCAACGTCCGAAACCCCTCAGATGACTTCCATCACTACAGTTCGCATTCCTACTGTCAAGAAGGGAGAGTATGATCTATGGAGCATGAAGATGAGGCAGTACATTGCTATGACTGATTCCTCTCTCTGGGATATCATTGTCAATGGCAACCAAGTCTTAGAAGAACCTGTGCATGTTGAAGGCCAACCAAAACCACCTAAACCTACTCTACCAGCTGCTGTCAAGAAGGCTCAAGACAAGGTTCTCAACATACTGCTGTCTGCCATACCTGACAGTCATCTACTTAAGTTTCATAATGCTCAGGATGCAAAACAGTTGTGGGCTGCTATCAAGACCAGATTTGGAGGCAATGAAGCTTCCAAGAAGATGCATACCAGTTTGTTGAAGCAGCAGTTTGAAACCTTTGCTGTTGGAGAAAGAGAAGGCCTTGACTCTGCTTATGAAAGATTTCAAAATCTTCTAAGCATGCTAGAAATTCATAATGTCTCAGTATCTTCTGAAGATGCAAACTTGAAGTTTCTAAGAAGTTTGCCATCTGCCTGGCATGTTATTGCTACCATGATCAGAGGTCAACCCAGCTTGTCTACCATGGACTTTGATGATCTCTACAATACTTTAAAGGTATATGAGCAAGAAACAACTGGGAAAACTAGTTCACTCTCACACAACATTGCTTTTGTGTCATCTACCAAAACAAGCAGTCCTTCTACCAAAAGTACTGCTTATCATTCACAAAGTACTGTTGGTGAAACAACTGTGCTTTCTACACCTAGTAGAGATTTTCCCACTCAATCAGCTTCACCAACAGTCAACTGTGATGAAGTTGTATGCTCATTCTTTGCTCAACAAGCCACTCTACCTGTTACCTATGAAGAAGATTTGTTGCAGATTGAAGAAGATTCTTTGGAAGAAATTGATATCAGATGGCAAGTAGCTATGATCACTGCAAGGATTAAAAAGTTCATGAAGAAGACAGGAAGGGGAATTGATTTCAAAGCCAAACAGGGAATTGCATTTGACAAGTCAAAAATTGAGTGCTTTAATTGTCAAAAGACTGGTCACTTTGCAAGGGAATGTAGGTTTGCAAAATACCAAGCAAACAAGATGGCTGAGAAACCTAAACTAGAACTCAAGGAGCTTCCAGACTCTAAACCAAAAGCTTTGGTGGCTCAAGAAAACCTTTCTGAGGTTGACTGGAGTAATGAATTTGATGATGAACCAGTAACTTTCTGCATGACTGCCATGGAGGAATTTGACTGGAGTGCAGCTTTTGATGAAGAACCAGGATACTCTGCTGGAGAGCTTGGAGGTTGTGATTGGAGCTTGGAGGATGAAGATGAATCTGTTTTGCTAGCTTTGGTTGCCACCTCATCCACTTCATCTAATACTACTGAGGTATGTTCTAAGTGTAGTGATGTTTATCAAAAGGTTCTTACTGATTATGTGTCTGAAAGAGATAAACATAATAAGGCTAGGTCAGAAGTTTTAGGTTATCAATTGACCTTAGAAAACTTAGAAGCTAAGATAATCACTCATGAGGAAAATGAAGTAGCTTGGGCTGAAAAATATCAGCAACAGGACTATCAATTAAAGTTAAGTGAATGGAAGTTAGGATGTAAGATATCAGAGGTTGAAAAACTCACTAAAGAAAGGGATGATTTGTTAAAAAAACTTGCTAGTTGGAATGAGGCTGGTCTCACACATGCTAGTTTTTGTGAAAAGCAGAGAAGGACAAATATTAAAACTGGTCTAGGATATGGTGATGAAGATAATTGCCTAGATGAGAATCCATCTAGTAATAGGGAAGAAGGTAGTTCAGAAGAGGTCTCCACTAGTGAATTTGAAACATGTACTGAAGAAAATACATCTAGTGATGATGAACCCATAAGCCCCACACCACCTGTGTTTAAAAAGGATGAAGGATATCATGCAGTTCCTCATAGTGTTGGAAGTTTTCAACCACCTAGGACAGATGTTTCTTGTTATGGAGTAGACAATCTAGAGTTTAGAAATAAACTTAAGGGTCAATCTAATCCAGATTCATCTAAAGTCAAAGTTGAGATTCTTAGGAATCATGGGAATACTGGGGAATCAGGGAATAATGTAAATGTTAAGAGTTCTACTAAATCTTTTCAAAAACCAGCAGTACCTTATCAAAAGACTGCTAATCATTCAGCAGTACCTTCACAAAACACTTTTCAAAATACTGCTGATTTTAGAAACTCTTTTCATTTTTCATCTAGAGGTCACTCAGGTATGGGCTATTATCATAATAGAAAAGGATTTGGGTCCATGAATCAGAAGCTATGTTTTGTTTGTTATAGTCCTACTCACCTGATCAAAGATTGTAACTTACATTCAGAGTACTTAAGTCAGTACCCAAAGACCAACACTGCTCAACATAGGCCACCAGTAACTAAACCAGTTTCACCCAAACCAGTTTGGAACTATTCTAGAAGGGTCAACCATAGTAATTTTGCTACAACACCTAGGTACCCTCAACAGAAAAGGAATTTTTTCAAACCCTCAGTACCTACAAGACAGTCCTTTCAAGGTACTGGTAAATCAAAAACAGTTCATAACAAAAAGACTGTTAGGAAACCTTCAACACCTCAAGGTACTGCTAATGTAAGATCAAATGCAGTAAAACAAATATGGGTACCTAAACCTAAGCAGTCTAGCAATAGAGTACTTAAACCACAGACCACTACTCCCAAAGTTAAACAAATATGGGTCAAAAAGGGAAGTACTGCAGGGGACAAATCAGTACTTTCAGCAAATGTGGGTGAAGTAACAACTGTTGCAGGGGACAAAAATACTGTTTTTGAACAAAAGAAAGTTATTGATCATGTTTATAAAAACAGTGGCAATTACATACTTAAAAATTTTGAGTATGTAACTCCACAAGGGGAACACAAGTCAGTAATGGCTTGGGTTCCTAAGATGAACTAACTTTCTTATTCTTGTGCAGGGCAACCCAGAAGAGGAACTTAAAGATCATTTAATTGTTGATAGTGGTTGCTCTGGTAGTATGACAGGAGTCAAGGAGATTCTGTCAAATTTTAGGTCATATTTTGGAGGCAAGGTTGCTTTTGGAGATGATGTTTCTGGAGGAAGAATTATTGGTAAAGGAACAATCAAGACTGGGAAGATTGATTTTGAAAATGTTCGTTATGTTCCAGAACTCAAGTTCAATCTTCTATCAGTTTCTCAGATTTGTGACAAAAAGTATCCAGTCTTGTTTCTTGAGAATGAATGTCTAATTCTATCCCCAGAGTTTAAGCTTGATGATGAAAAATTGGTGATTCTGAGAGCACCAAGGAACAATGATGTATACAGCATTGATATGAAGAATATTATATCTACTGAGAATGCTACATGTTTGGTAGCAAAGGCATCTATGGAAGAAGCACATCTATGGCACAGAAGACTAGGTCATGTAAATTTTAAGAATATAAACAAGCTTGCAAAAGGCAATTTGGTTAGAGGTTTGCCTTCCAAAATTTTCAAGACTGATCACTCATGCTTAGCCTGCAAGAAAGGTAAACAGCACAAGGCTTCATGCAAGAAACTTGGAGAAAGAACAGTCAGAGAACCTTTGGAGCTGCTGCATATGGATTTATTTGGACCTGTGTCTGTCTTAAGCCTTAACAAGAAGAAGTACTGCTTAGTTGTAACAGATGATTGCAGTCGTTTTAGTTGGGTCTTTTTCTTGGGATTCAAAGATGAGACTTTTGATGTTATTCAAGATTTAATTATCTCCCTGGAAAATCAACTAAGACGAAAGGTTAAAGGTATTCGATGTGACAATGGGACTGAGTTCAAGAACAAGCTTATGGATGATTTTTGTGCTAATAAAGGAATTAAGAGGGAATTCAGTATTGCTAGAACTCCTCAGCAGAATGGAGTTGCAGAAAGAAAGAATAGAACCTTGATAGAAGCTGCAAGGACCATGTTAGCAGACTCACTCTTACCTATTCAATTTTGGGCTGAGGCAGTAAGTACTGCTTGCTATGTTTTGAATAGAGTTTCTATCACAAAACCTCAGATGAAAACACCCTATGAGTTATTGATGGACAGAAAACCTAGTATCAGCTTTATGAAACCTTTTGGATGTCCTCTCACTATCCTTAATACCATTGACAATTTGGGAAAATTTGAAGGTAAGTCTGATGAAGGATATCTTTTGGGCTATTCTACAAACAGTAAAGGTTTTCGGGTGTACAACAAGGTTACCAAGAAGGTTCAAGACTGTCTTCATGTTGAATTCCTTGAAGATCAACCAAATCAGCAAGGTAAAGGTCCTGATTGGATGTTTGATCTTGATATTTTGACTCCTTCGATGAACTATGTGCCTGTTAGGGAGGAGAATCAAGTTGTTCATTCAGAAGATGAAAATATACAGTTCATAGTTCATGGTGTCAATCACAGTCCTACAGATGCTGACAAAGAACAAGGTGCTGCTGCTGATAAGCAAGATACTGATGAGTCAAGTAAAACAGTATCTGATGAAGATCAAGCAATACAAGATGAATTAAATAAGATGCTTTTTCAAGAAACACTTGCAAAGTCTTATGAAGATGATCTAAGAAGAGCTTATGAAGCAGAACAAACAAAAGAAAAATCTTCTAAGAAGAACAGTTCTTTGGATCCCAGTACTTTGGATCAAGGTACTGCTAATTATGATGAAGAGATTTCTGGGGGAATCAAGTCAAATACTTGGACAAACACTGAAGATTGGCCTGATTCATCCATGCCTACATTTGAAGAATCAGATGATGAGCTCCAAGATGAAGGGATTTTTGGTGAACAAGGTCCTGACTCAACAAATTTGGAAGATGATCTTAATGTACCAACTACTCACACTTCAAGGGTACATAAGAATCATCCTTCCAATAAGATCATTGGTTCTCCAACTTCTGGTATTCTTACCAGATCAAAAGCTAAAAGCATAACTAAGCCTCAAAATGCTTTACTTAGCTTTATTCATAAGCAAAACAGGTTGAACCATAAAGATCAACAGACCTGTTTATTTGCTTGTTTCATCTCTCAAGAAGAACCCAAAAGCATAAAGGAAGCATTATCCAAAGAAAGTTGGGTTGAAGCCTGTCAAGAAGAACTTCTTCAGTTTAAACTTCAAGAAGTCTGGGTCTTATGTGATTTACCTGATGGAATGAAGGTAATTGGTACAAGATGGGTTTTCAGAGTCAAAAGAGATGAAAGAGGAAATGTGATAAAGAACAAAGCTAGACTGGTTGCCCAAGGTTACAAACAAGAAGAAGGAGTTGATTATGATGAAGTCTTTGCTCCTGTTGCAAGAATTGAAGCTATAAGATTGTTTCTTGCTTTTGCTTCTTTTATGGGATTTCCAGTTTATCAAATGGATGTTAAGAGTGCTTTTCTCTATGGAAAGATTACAGAAGAGGTTTATGTGAAACAACCTCCTGGTTTTGAAGATCCTGAACATCCAAACAAAGTCTACAAGGTTGTTAAAGCTTTATATGGTCTTCATCAAGCCCCTAGAGCTTGGTATGAGAGACTATCAACCTTCTTATTACAACATGGCTATAGGAGAGGAGCCATTGATAAGACTTTGTTCATTAAAAGAGACAAAAAGGATATCATGCTAGTTCAAGTTTATGTGGATGATATTATTTTTGGTGCTACAAAACAATCCATGGTGAAAGAATTTGAAGAACTTATGCAGAAAGAATTTCAGATGAGTTCAATGGGTGAATTGACTTTCTTTTTAGGACTTCAAGTTAAACAGACAAAGACTGGTATTTTTATAAGTCAAGATAAGTATGTCACTGACATTCTTAAGAAATTTAATCTTCACACTCTCAAGCCAGTAACAACACCCATTAAATCATTAAATTCACTTGGCAAGGATGAAGATGGAAAACCAGTGGAAGTCAAGCTTTACAGATCAATGGTTGGGTGTCTCATGTACTTAACTGCATCAAGACCTGATATTATGTTTGCAGTATGCTTATGTGCAAGATATCAAGTTTCACCCAAGGTTTCACACATGAATGCTGTTCAAAGGATCTTTGCTTATCTCAAGTTTCAACCTAAACTAGGATTGTGGTATCCTAAGGAGTCACCTTTTCATTTGGAAGCTTTTTCAGATAGTGACTATGCTGGAGATAACTTTGATAGAAGATCAACCACTGGTGGATGTCAATATCTTGGAAGAAGATTAGTTTCTTGGCAATGTAAGAAACAAACAATTGCAGCAACCTCATCTACAGAAGCTGAATATGTTGCAGCTGCAAGTTGTTGTGGACAAGTTCTATGGATGCAAAATCAACTCTTGGACTATGGTTTCAATTTCAAGAATACTCCTATCAACATTGATAATGCGAGTACAATATGTATTGTGAAGAATCCAGTTTACCATTCCAAGACCAAACACATTCAGATAAGGCATCATTTTATTCGTGATTGCTATGAGCATAGACTAATTAATGTTGTCAAGATTCATACAGATGATAATGTGGCAGATTTACTCACAAAAGGTTTTGATATTACAAGATTCAAGCATTTAGTGGTGAGTATTGGAATGATAAATCTCTAAGCTATGTTTAAGGGGAGGCATGAGATTTGTTTTCAGTACTTAGTCTTTTAAAGTACTGAATGTAGAGTTTGTATTTCGTATGTATTCATTGTTTAAGGGGAGGCAAAACAATGATTTATGAAGTTCTGGGTTGTGTATATGATTTGTGGAATTGAAGAATAGAAGGATATGTTCTAAGATGCTGTGGGATTCTAAGATTCAAGGTACTGATGGGATTTTGTTCAAGGTACTGCTCCAAGGTACTGCTCTTCGAGGTACTGCCTACGTGGAAGTACTGCGATTTTGTCGGGCACTATTCCAACGGTCAAAAATTGGGCTAACGGTAACTTTTTGGGTTGGGCTTTCACCCCTTACCAGGCTTTTAAAACCCATTCCGATTTTATCCCACACTATTTACTTTATCCAAATCTTCTATTCAAATCAATTATTCTTTCCACGAAAATCTCTCTTTCATAACTGCTCATTCCATCTACACGAACCCTAACAATGGCGAACAGAATTATCTGTAGGAAACACAACATGATTGCAAACCTTCTCAAAACACCAGCAAATGCTCAATTTCACCAAATCATCGACTTTCTAACCGGATCTTCTATAAACTACTCATTACTGGTCAATCCCGACATTATTGACCCATGGATACAAGAGTTTTGGAGGACGGCTCAACATATTGAACAAGATGATGAGAGTGTTATTACTGCCACGGTCTCTGGGCGTTCTATACGTATAACAGAGTATCAGATTCGAGAAGACTTGCAGTTTCATGATGAAGGAAGTTCAATAACCTTTGATAATGCAGTTATCTGGACTGCATTGGAGACTATGGGCTATGAAGGGGATCTCACAAAGACAACCTTTCAGAAGGCACTTCTATGCCCGCAATGGAGGTATTTCGTTCATGTCTTACTCCATTGTCTCAGCTCCAAGAGTACTTCATGGGAACAGTTTCCCAAGGTTATTGCATGTGCATTGGTAGGATTGGCTACAAATCAGGCGTTTAATTTCAGTAGGATGATTTTGGATGGCATGGTCTCTCATATCAAGACTGGAGCACCTTTTCTGATGTATCCAAGGTTCATTCAAGTTTTCCTGAATAAGCAATTGGATGGTGTTCCTAAACCTCAAAACTTCTTACCATCAGTCACCCTGCCTTCTAAAGTGTTTACCTTTATGGCAAAGAAAGGTGCTATATTTTCAGGAGATGATACCCCACTGACACCTCTAATGCTTGAAATAGCACAAGCCGTAGCTGCAGCAGAGACTGAATCTACTTCAAGGGAAGGTACTGACTCTCAAAGTACTGCTTCTCAATCAGTACCTTCACCTCAAGGTACTGTACCATCACATTCACCATCTCAACATGCTGCACCAACTCCTACCTCAGTACCTTCTCCTCAGTCTTCACCTCAACAAGCTAGGAAGGAAGATCCACTATCCCCACAGGCTAGTGCATCAGCTCCCAATGATTATACTTCCACAGATGGAAATCAGACATCTGGAGGAGATGAGGGAGTGATGAACTTGTATGCCTTAACTAGGGAAGTTATCAGACTGAAGAAGGTTACTAAAGCACAAGCCAAGGAGATTTTGGCTTTGAAGAAGAAGTTCAAGAGACTTCATAAGTTTGTATGGCCTTTGGTTTCTCACCACAGACTATGGGTCAAGGCAGAAAGGAAAGCTGGAAGAACTTCTGTTAAGGTTCCAAAGTCCAAGAGTCAAAAGAAGAGACAAAAGAAACATTCTTCTTCCAAATTGGGGAGGAAATTAAAGAATCTAGAAGAAGATGTTTCACAGAGGGTTCAAAGTACTGATGAACCCATGGACTTGGAAGATATAGAGAGAAAGAGTAAGGATACAGAAGAATTAAAGATTGAAGATGTCCAAGTTACTGAAGAGATTAAAAATGGAGACACAGAACAGATTAACTTGGAAGGTACTGCTCAACAAGGTGCTGGAGTTCAAGAAGTTCAAAGTACTGCTTTTCAGGGTACTGCAAGGCAATTTACTATAACTCCAAGAACCTTAGTGTTTGAAGAAGATCAGGCTGGACCCTCTCTTGTTCAAGAAGCATCCTCATGTGATAATGGTGATGAAGAAACTATTGCAGAGATGCTCATTAACATGTCCAGATCAAGAGGTGTGATCATTCAAGAGCCTACTCAAGTACCAAATTCATCTTCAAGCTCATCTCAGGCCCCAGATCCAAAAGACAAAGGAAAAGGTATCTTAGTAGAGCAACCAAAGAAAAAGAAGCTCTCACTAAAGAAACTAAAGGAACTGGAGGTAGCCAAAAATGAAGAAATAGCCAGAAAGATGCAAGAAGATTGGGATGCAGAGGAATTAGCAAAGCAAGCTGAACAAGAAAAGATGCAACCCACCTTATCACCAAGACCAAGATTCAGGACAAGGGCTCAAGAAAGGAATTATTATATGTCTTATCTTAAAGGTCAGGGGTACAAGGATCTTCACAGGCTTAATTACACAGAGATGAAGCAAATGTACTACTTAGTGACAGAAGCTGTCCAAAGAGAACTTGAAGGGATTATAGACTTCAGAGAAGAGGATTCAAGGAGTATCAAAAGGAAAAGAGAAGATGCTCAATCAAAACCAACTAAAAAGAAGAAGTCTACTGTGGAGCTAAGGGACACCACAGTGGATGAGCTTGGAAATTATCTAAGAGTGGTTGATTTTGATTATCCTGGAGCAGAAGTCAATATAAGGTCTGAAAGTTTGATCTCTACATTCGAAGTGGTGAATTCCAAATCTGGAGACTACCTAGTGTTTCACAGAGAAGATAATACATTCAAAGTCTTCAACATGTTATTGGATTTGCTGCATCTAATTGACAGAAAGGATCTAATCCATCTTTATCAACTGGTATTGACATATGCTGAAGAGAAAACACCAACAGGTGTAGGATTAGTGTTTCTAGGGGATCTAACTACTCTATGGGAAACCAATGAAACAAGTACTGGAAATTTCTGGACAAATCAGGAGAATTGGGAGATACAAAGCTGGAGATTCTTTGAGCAAACAGGAGTACATGTTCTGGAACTTGAAGATGGAACAATGGTCTACATGTTGGCTGAGAGAAGATATCCACTTACTCAAGATTTGATGATCAGAATGCTTGATCATGGTTTAGAGGTAGAAGACCAAAATGAAACAGCATTGAATGTGATAAAGCTGTTCATTAAATGGACTAAGGCAGCAGATGAAGATTAAAAGAACTCTGGTATTATGCTTTAATGTTTATATCTTTCAAATTCTTAAAGTACTGATAGACAGACAGTACTTTCCCAAAGTACTGCCTGCACATACAAACCAGAAAATCTTTTGATAAAAATTGATCTTTACAAAATATATCAGCAACAATAAAAGGTTTTTGATATGGTTATTGATTCACCATGTGTTATAGACACAAGAATCAACTAGTCCAGATCAAACGGTTCTGGTAAAGACTTATCAAATCCGTTGATAGTTGATAGTTTACTAAAAACTATATGGTCTTTAACTCACCATATCTGGCAAAGTGAAGAGTTAACTAGCCCATAAGTGAATGGCTTGTGGTAAAGGCTGTGGAAAAACCATTCATGGTATTTAACTTACCATGGTATTTATACTGAAAAGTTAGCTAGTCCAAAGGGTACAGCTTTGGTAAAGACAAATCAAATCTGTTTATAGCTGCTGGTTTGCTAAAAAACAGATGGTTATCATTGTACCATGGTTTTTCTCTTAAACCAAAACATATGGCTATTCCAGTAGTAATGGCTATTGGTAAAGAACATCAAATCCATTAAATTTTCAATGATTCACCTCTCACAGGAGTTAACACACCTGGAAGTGATGAGAATAGTATGAAACTTAAACACAGGAATTGATGTACAAAAGTCATATGAAGCTGCCAAAGACTAGTTGCTGAAAAGAGTGTTGCTGATAAAGAAGATATCATTAGTACTTTGATTCTGATTCACAGAATATACAAGAACGATCTATCCATTGAAGAGTTAAAGACAATTGCATGAATCAAGGGGAAGACATGTTTGATAAAGACAAAGATACAAAGGAAACTTGAAGTCAAGCAAGTCGAAATCAAGTCAGGGGAGGATTGTTGGGTCAAAGTACTGATGCAAGTCAAAGTACTGCTCCATGAAAGTACTGCACAGATATAAAGGTCAAAGTACTGCATTTGTATGTTAGAGATGATAATGAAAAACCTTGTTGATAACATTGATGTTCTTATTTATTATTCCGCTGCATGTTAGTCAATGTTATTGTTTCTAGATAATTAAAGGTTTAACAGCCTGGAGCCCGTAACGATCAAGGAGTGCTGGGTTCCTACATGTGGTATCAGAGCCTGGGGCTCTCGATATCTAGGATTACAAGGTTTTACTGTCGATAAAACTGATTTGGAGAAGGTACGATGATTGGATAACAAGTTCTGAGGTAATCGTTATCTTTAAAGGGTATCGATCTTTATGTTTTATATTTTGACGACAAAGTCTGATTAGCTGCTGTACAAATTCGTACTACTAATTTCCTTGTGGGCCAATGGTATATTAAATATGTTTGTCGTCAGAATGCATGGAATTCCATCACAATAACCTCGGACTAAATTTATTATGTGATGAATATTAGTTTTTAATTGGTCTGATGGTGCTTTGATTGATTTATCCAATCTAATTTAATATTAAAAGATTGGTTTGTGAAGAACCTGATTGGACAATCACCCCTATGATTCCCTTTAAGATTTTTAATAGTACTGATCTTTATCATTGGTGTTTGTGGATCGTGGGTCGGTGGTAGAATTATGGAACAATTGATGCAACTGGTTGGGCTTTTGTTGTCAATCACGTGGGGTCAGTGGATCTGTCGTTCTTTTGCAAGTAGAGAATTCCATAATTTCGCACAAGTATTCTTCTCTTCACATGGGTCGGTTAGGTAAAATTGTTTTCGTATTCTGCTGCTCGTTAATAGGTCGAATGCAATATTAATATATTAAGATCATGGGGTTGGTCACGAGGGTCAAGCAGTATGATAATGAAGAATGTCGATTTATAAGAAAAGTGCGACTGTGATTGTGTGTCGTTTGGCACAAGTTGAAAGATGAGCTTGATATTGTTTAATCGATATTTATTTGCTTGTGGGGTAAAGGCTTTGTTATGCACTTATCATGAATTCGCTTTCTCATGATATCAAGGTACTGCTCTGCTTCTAAGTACTGCTCGTTGTTGATAACAAAAAGGGGAAGAGATGTGGAAGAAAGAAATCTTGGAGTGGCATAGCATAGTTCAAGGGGAAGACAAGATTGTTTCATTCATGGTGAGATTTTATCTCAATTTCTCTACTTTGTCTAGGGAAGTTCGCACAAGAAGGTGTTTGTTTTGTCATCATCAAATAGGGGAAGATTGTTGGGTCTATTATTGATTTGATGATACAAAACAAGAAGAATGAAACATGAAGGGCTTGAAGTGNCAAAAAAGGGAAGAAATCTTGGAGTGGCATAGCATAGTTCAAGGGGAAGACAAGATTGTTTCATTCATGGTGAGATTTTATCTCAATTTCTCTACTTTGTCTAGGGAAGTTCGCACAAGAAGGTGTTTGTTTTGTCATCATCAAATAGGGGAAGATTGTTGGGTCTATTATTGATTTGATGATACAAAACAAGAAGAATGAAACATGAAGGGCTTGAAGTGACAAGAAGGAATTCTACAAAAGATGGGAAGGACTTGCTTGCAAAAGAAGATTTATGTTTTAGTCCTTCGTAGTATTTTGTAAACCCTAATATCTCTCTATATAAAGAGATCAAGGGTGTAGGATTTATAAATTAAGTCTTCCATAATGTAGTCGACTAAAGGTGTGTGTGTGTAACCTAGGCGTAGGAGATAAACACCTAGGGTTAGTCGTTATTTGTTTAGTTTAGATAACGTGTTCTACTTGATCAAGGTAGAACATGTTATTAAGTTTGTAATCATTAGAGAGTAAGATGATAATGAAAAACCTTGTTCATGATAACGTTAATTCATTGTTTGAATATTCCGCTTTCGTTATTGTGTGTTCCTAGATTAAAGGTTTAACAACCTAGCCCGTAACGATCAAGTATGCTGGGTTCCTACAGGAGTGTTGCATACCCGGTTGGAGTGATAAAGGACGTGTTAGTGCACATAGGAAGATTAACTATTTTGGCTGATTTCCACGTCCTTGATATGGTTAGTGACACTACGTGTCCTTTGTTAATAAGAAGAGGATTTTTAGCTACCGCAAGTGCAATGATTTATTGTAAGGAATCTAAAATAGCGGTAGGATAAGGTGAAACTTGGTCGGTATATGATATTAAGAAACACACCTACGACACTAATGATGGACCAACACCTCATTGGGTAGATGTAAATAAGAGACCCTCTAGGTACAGACCTTGGATCAATAGAGACTTTATAGGACCCCAACGCCCATTTTACCTAGAAGAGGAATTTGTGAACCAAACACATCCGGTAGAGCAACTCTTGGCTAGGGACACCGAATGGGACCCATTTGATGATCCTCTAGTTTTTAGAAAGATGATTGACTTCCTAGGAGTTTTTCCAATTAACCTAGAAATGAATACGTGGAAAAGCGAGAATGATAAACACAAATGGAATTGGGACAAGCCACCTAAGGAAGGAGATGGGTCATGGCACATAAAAATGACATTATATGATCCGGATGGAGAAAATTTTGAAAAGACATACCGTACAAAGCACACCGATAGGAAGCTTCAAGCCAAGTTCGACCCTAAAGATATCCTCGATGAGGAAATCATTCACATAGGGTAGGGTATGACTTTGAGTCTAGCTACAAGACTTGTAAATAAAGAAAAGCGCTTCTTAGGAGGCAACCCAAGCTTTTATTTGTTTGTTTGTTTATTTACTTTTATTTGTTTCCGTATGCATGTTTCATTCTTATTGTTTATTGTTCATGTATCAAATATAAATTGTGAAAATGCTTTATTTTGTTTTTAACCTCGTCTTAATTACATATAAAGGTATTTTGCAAAAGATAAGTGTAAGGGAAATCCATATTTGTTTTTGAGAACAAATTGAACATGAACAATAACAATAAGAGATGAACGTACATATTAGTATTTGTTTGAGTCAAATGCTTGTATCGAGTCACAATGAATGTTTTTTTGCAGGATTCCAGGAATTAAAACATAGGTTTTTCAAGAAATTTTCCGGAAAAAATTTATAAAGAATTCTGTCAGACCACTTCTGACGGCGTCTGGGTTAACACCTGACGGCGTCCGATGTTGTTTTCTGCAAAATTTTCCAGGTTTTGTTTTTCTACTGGAATTGTAAAGTTTCGTAAAATCTGCAATTTTTAAACTCCAGGAATCTGCAAACATTTATTTTTCAAGCATTATATCTTTACTTGCTTTCTAGGATTTACTTTTATATAGAATTTACCGCCGATTTTATGCGAGGTTTCGTGTTGCTTTTCTTAGTTGTTTAACAGGTTGCATTGGATAAGAAGATGATTATATTTCAGGAGTGAAGCTTTGCATGCTCTTTTTCTTGGAGGAGGATTTAACCTTGTTACCACATCATCCACACCGAGCTAATCAGGGGAGTATTTGTGTAGGTCTAGACCTTAGATAGATCTTTGAGCTTGGTTAACAATGAATAGAATGTTTATGTAATCAGAAACAATCTATATGAGAGACTCTAACAGACTTATATTTACGCGGAATATAAACAAAAGAATACGAAGAAGAATAACTATTGAACACTTGATCCTCTATGGATCTATATTAACTATTAAGATGTCTGTCTAAGACTTACATAAACCATAAGCCGTGAGTTTCTTTTATATTACAAGAAACCCTAATTCGGCATTCATTACAAAACGTGTAAGAAGATATGCAAGATCACTTCCTAATATAACTCAAGCATATCTCTTTCTCTACAAGACATTCTAAATAAACGGGTTGACTATTTCTATTACCCGCAGAAACAAAGCTAACAGCAGAAACTATATTCTGCTAACAGCAGAAACCATACTAGCAGGAACCAATACTACACTAACAGCAGCATTAAACTATTATCTTATTTATTATTTCCTAACAATCCTCCCCTAAACTTGAATTTGACTCGGTTAACTTCAAGTTTCTAGATAGATCTTTGACTTCCAAAGCAAGAGGATTGACAACTGAACTTCTGCAGCAAAAGTAACCAGCAGCAACAAGTAACCATCTTTAAGACCAAGTATCCAGCAGCAAGTAGCTACTCACTCTTGGGCTAGCTAGTCCTTTGGTGGAATCATGACATCACCCTGATGAACTAATAACCAGTCCAACACTTAGAACATGAATCATTGATGTGTTGGAATATCCTATTGATTTTTGGCAAACCATCACAGCCATAAACGGATTTGATGTGTCTTTACCTGTAGCCGTTTGCTCAGGCTAGCCAATTCTTTGGTGATTAAGCACCTTAGTGAATTGATTACCAATTATGGTTTTCCACTGCCTTTACCACAAGCCATAATCATGTGGGCTAGCCAATTGTTTGGAATCCCAAAGGATAAAATCCACGCTAAATTGACAACCATTTCAACTCTTAGTAATGAAACATGGGTGAGTTGAGTACCCTATAGATTTTAGCAAACTATTAAAGCTATCAACGGATTTGAGGATCACACCAGAGCCGTACCCTCATGGTGAGTCAACTCTTTCTTGTCTGTGAGACATGGTGAGTTGATTACCATTTGTTGTGTAGGATTAACCAACACTCAAATCCTGTAGACAATGTACTTCAATATACAAGTAAGAGAAAAGTGATACAATTTTTTTGAACTATTAGAAAGAAATAAGAAAAGTAAGAAAGAAAGAAAATATGTTGATATAAATAATACGTAAAAACGTTATTAATATTTTTCGATATCCATATGTTTTGACGATCACAAAATGTAAAAACATTAAACGTATAATTACTACGTAAACAAGTATTTAGTTACAAATATCATTTTATCCAATTAAATCACTTAAGGTATGAATAAACAAATGTCTAATACATTTTTATGATCAAATGGATTTTTATTTAAACATTACAAAGTTTATAAAATTATATAAACATCTTTTATATCTTTGAAAAACATTTTTTGTAATAAAGGAAAATGTTTAATTCATAACAAATATATGAATTCAAATTTTTAACAAAAATCAGTTAGTTTTTCACCAAATAAACTATCCCCATAAAAGACAAAAGTTTCAGACCGTTACAGGAGGGCGGCCCCCTTAATTATAAGGGGCAGCCCCCTTAATTTTAAGGGGGCCGGCACGCTCCTGTTGTCAGAAACTTTTGCCTATAAATACAGGTTCAATCCTGCATTTTTTCCTCACCTTTTGCATGAATTTTTTCAGTTCAAATCCTTTCTAAACATCATTCTAAATCCTTTGATCATAAGATTATAAGTCTCTGTTTCAAGTGATTCAATCCTTTCTCATCCAAAGTGCAAGAGAAGAATACTCCTTCAATATACATTCAAGAAGTATTGTAGATTAGTTTTGTAGATTATGTAAATCATTTGTAAAGTTGTGTAGTTCTTGTGATAAGTAGATCTAGGCGGATAGAAGTTGTGTTTTGAAGAGATAGTAGTGAAGTAGTGAAGTAGTAGTGTTGTGTAGAAGTTGTGACTTGTTGTGAAGTTGTGAGATTGGTTCTAGCTACCATTAGAACTCGACATTTTGCTTGGTGTCGCTAAATGGTGTAAGCAAAGGTGTGTAAGGTTTCTCCGCCAAAAGGGATTTTGTTGACATAGTGAAGAAAACTATCGAGTAGGTGACTCGGGGAGTGGAGTAGGACGAAGAGGAGCTTCGTAGCCGAACAACTATAAATCCTTGTGTTGTGGTTTGATCTTTCTAACTCTATCTTTTCATTACAATTATATTTACTATATATTAGCTTAGTTAATTAGATATAATTGTTCATATAGTGCAAGTGTTGATTTCACATAAAATAGAATCGAAGTTTTTTTTAAGCAAACTTTTTATAAATAAAAAGGACGTAAAACTATTCAACCCCCCCTTCTGGTTTTCCACAAAATATACAAAAGAATGTTACAAAGTACCAATATCAAGAAGAAGCTCTCTTTCCAGCAAGTCTAGTCTTGATAAGTCCAATCAACTGTTCAACATTTGTCATGGCACTACCCACTATATCAGAAGGAACCTCTAGCTTGTGTCTAAGCATCTGCTCCATAAGAGTCACTGATAGTGGATATTGCACATCTGAAAGCATATACACAATGATGCTAGAAACAGTCTCCACCACATGAACATTAGAGAGAGGATAAAACTTCCAACTACAAAGCTTCCACAGAGCTTGAGTATCCCAAACATGGAAACCTTTACCAGCTTGATAAACAGGATCAAAAAGAACATGAAGGTCTCCCAACAATAATAAGCCAGCACCAACAGCAGGATGTGTGGTAAAGTAATTAGACATAAATCCATATAGCTTTATCAGATCCTGTCTATCCAATAGATGTAAAATCTCATTAAGAAAAGTAAAGTACTTGTAAGAACCATCCTTTCTATGAATAAAATTAATTTCCCCTGTAGGTGTAGAAACCAACTCCCATTTAGCTAAAGGAGACCAGAGAACAGGGTCCTCATCAGCAGAATCCTCATCCATAACTTCCTGTATAAATGTACTATCCTCAGCTTGTAGATCAAGATGCCTAGAGGAACGTTTCTTAGCCACACTCTTCTTCCTTGTACCAGGAGTAGAGGAAGGTGAAGAGACAGCGGAAGGAGCAACATCAGAAACAGGAACCTCTTGTGATGCACCAGAAGCAACAACAGGTGTGGGTAGAGAGGATGGAACATCAGCAGTATTGATTTGGGGTGCAATAGGGGGAATAGAATGTATAGCTTCAGTGGGAAGTGGTTGTGTAGCAACAGTGGGAATTGGTGGTGTAACAACAGTAGGAACAGATTGTGAAGGAGCAGCAGGAATGGATCCTGGTGCATCAGCAGAAACAACACCTGGTTCACCAGTAGGAACAGGTGTCTCTTTTGATGAGAACATGTGAGACTCAAGAGGTGGAGTACCATCAGCAGAAACATGTCCCTCTTAAGTAGAAAGAGTGATATCTTGCTGTGCAGTAGACTCATCAGCAATATTAAGTGTAGCCTCCTCTTGATGTGATGAAGCAGTAGCAGAATCATCATGACCAGAAGAATTATCAACACTAGAGAGCTTGGACCTTTTAGAAGAAGGTTCTTCAAGAGCAGGCTTAGGTCTTTCCAAAGTCCTTGGAAATGATTGAATCCCAGCTCTTACCAGTGCATCCTGAATTCTCTCATATTTTGTTCTAAGCTGTTCATCTATTAATTTCTTAACCTGTGCCATGCTCCACCCACGATTATAAATAGTAGAGCTCTGGTTCTTGACAAATGTCCTTATGAACTCTCTTTGTTGTGCTTGAGTCATGGGCTTGTCCCTTTTCTCTTTAGCCAACTTTTCAGCATTAGCCTGCTGCCTCTTCTTCACTAAAGCAACCATTATTGTAGCAAAATTTTCATCTGTGACATCTGCACCCAATAGTTGCTGTGCAAGTGTAGGATTGGAACCAACTTGAGCCTGAATGGAGATCCAGTCAGCCTTAGAGAACTTCAAAGCAACATCATCTAACTCTTGTTGTCTTCGGTGTGATATGGTGCTTCCTATTGATGCATCTTTCTCAGCCTGGACTTGCCTTACCAATTCTGCATCTTGCTCAAGTTGCCTAGCCAGTGCAACTTGATGCCTTGCAAGATCAGCTTCTTGGTCATCATGCAGTCTTTTTGCAGCCTCTGCACCAAGTCTATCGTCTTCCAATTGCCTCTTAGTTCTTGCTTTAGGGACAGGGTACTCTTCTACCATGGGAGATTTACCCTTGTCAATAGATGCAGAAGAAACATGTTTGGTGGCAGGTGGATGAGAAACAGGAGAAACAATTGAAGTAGCACCAGGAACCTCAATAGTGGGAATGGGACCAGAAGAATCATTAACAGCAGCAACAAAACTAGGAGAAACTGGATCACTGCTAGCAGCAATGGGTGCACTGCCAGCAGGAATATCAACACTGGTGGACAATGAGTCAAAGCGTACCTTAGGTTTGACTTATTCAAAAAGTCAATAATTGGACGATAAAGATCACTTCCTTTAGGTTTTCCCAGAAAAGCCACCTTGTTGTGATCGTCTTTGTAGTGTAATGCCGCCATTATGAATAATCAATGAATGCGCTTGATAATTGATGAGAGAAGAAGTGGGATTGATTTTAAATGAGAAGTGGGAATTTATTTTGGGCGGTTTTAGAAATTAGGTAATTTGGTAACTTCCCCCAGTACGCAAATTAAAAGGCAAAAATCTCGGTAAAAGAATCGTGTCTTAATAAAGCGTAACTGGAACCCAAAATAGATAACTACTTTTTCATTACCAGCAGAAACCATAGTCAACCAGCAGGAATGCCAGTTAATCAGCAGCAACAAATCAAACACGTAGATACACTGGTCAACCAGTAGAAACAAAAGTCAACCACCAGCAACCAGTCAAACCAGCAGGAATAATAAGCAACCAGCAGGAACACTGGTCAACCAGCAGAAGCCAAACTTATGGTTGACTGATCCGAATTAACCATAAACGTATATGATATGGTCAATGCCTCCAAATCAAAATTCGCCCTTAATTGCTCCAATTACCAACCAACCATTCAATCCCATTAACTTTCTTTAGGGTTAAATTGCCCTATAAAAGGAATGGCAATCACAAATCTTCTCATCAAAAAATTGACAAACCCTAAACAAATATCCATCAAATCAAAAACTATGAGTGCCAAACTAGATGTGATTGACATCTCCTACGATTCATCATCAGCCCAATCAGCCTCATCTGGGTGGAAGAACTACTTTCCACCCAACCCCTCAACAGCAAGCAGCAGCAAGAGAACAAAGGGAGAAGCCGATGAAGCAACCCCCTCTGATGAGCTTCCAACTCCTCCACCATATGTGGATGATTCAAGTGCAGACTATGAGTTGAATTCGATGCCAAGCTATGTGTCCCCCTATGAGGATACTGATGATGATGCACAAACTCAGCCACCTCCACTTGCAGTCATGCGAACAGAGCCACCTCTACTCTCAGTTGTACTAACAAGTGAGCTTGAGAAGGTTGTGGCATCAATGAGTACAATCCCGGTGCCAGTGAACCCTCAACCTCGTCCTAAACCAGGGAAGCAAGTGTTAGGACTCCTTAGTAAGCAGGTGTGGAATGCAATCAAAGACAAAGGAATCCACAAGAGCATGCCTGACTTCAAGGGAAAAGGGAAGAGGAGCTTAGAGTAGTGGGGTGGTGGGTGGTTGTTTGGGTAGATAGCTTTTGGTTGGTTTAGGCTTTGTGATGTAATAGGACTCTCTCTATGTAATTGGCATCTTTAGATGCCAAATTATTAATAAAATTTCAAGTCCTCTGTTTATTGATGTTGATCTTGAGACTTGCCAATTAGACCAGTAGGAATGAAGCTTATATCTACAAAACAAAGTTAATTGGACAAAATATACAACATCTGCAAAACAAAGTTAGTGTACAAAAATCAAACAAAGAAAATGTAAGTTAGTACAAAATTATACAACAATAAGCCTCCCCTTAGGCTCATGCCTTCCCTCAAACCCAACAATTAGGGATTGATCATCCCAATGTGGACAACTAAATGATTAAACCTTGGTGCATCAAAAGCCTTAGTTAACAAATCAGCCACATTATCATCTGTATGGATTTTTAGCACCTGAATGAGATGTTTCTCATTAGCATCTCTTATGAAATGGTGCCTAATTTCAATGTGCTTTGTTCTCTGATGAAAAACTGGATTTCTAACTATGCAAATTGTACTTTGGTTATCAATAAAGATTTTTGTGTTCATGAAATTGAACCCATAGTCTAGCATTTGATTCTGTATCCAAAGTACCTGTCCACAACTATTAGCGGCAGCAACATATTTTGCTTCAGTAGGAGAGGTAGCCACAATGGTTTGCTTCTTGCATTGCCAAGAAATCAACCTTCTACCCAGAAACTGACAACCTCCATTAGTGGACTTTCTATCAAAGTTAGCACCAGCATAATCACTATCACTACAGGCCTCCAACACAAAAGGAGAATCTCTAGGATACCAAAGACCCAACTTAGGTTGGCCTTTAAGGTATTTGAAGATTTTCTTGACAGCATTTAGGTTGGAAGTCAAGGGTGTAACTTGATGCCTTGAACAAGCACTGACTGCAAATGTGATATCCAGCCTAGAAGCTATCAAATAAATAAGGGAACCTATCATAGATCTGTATAGATGAACATTAACAGCCTCATCAGGTTCATTTTGGTTCTTAGGCTTTGGAGCTTCATATGGTGTTGTTGCAGTCCTCACATTTTCCAAGTCAAACTTCTTAAGTATGTCTTGCACATACTTGTCTTGGCTGATAAAGATCCCATCAGGCTTTTTCTTGACTTGTAAGCCCAAGAAGAATGTAAGATCTCCCATAGCACTCATCTCAAATTCACCCTCCATTAATTCCTCAAATTCCCTGCACCAAGCTTCCTTAGTGGAACCAAAAATGATGTCATCCACATAGACTTGAACAAGGATGATATCTTTGGAATTCTTCTTGATAAAGAGTGTTTTATCAATAGCACCTCTTCTATAGCCATGCTTCAATAGAAAATTAGACAATCTAGCATACCAGGCCCTTGGAGCTTAATGAAGTCCATAAAGAGCCTTCACCACTTTGTAGACCAACTTAGGATTCTGAGGGTCCTCAAATCCCTTAGGTTGAGTCACATAAACTTCCTCATCTATCTCGCCATAGAGAAAGGCACTCTTCACATCCATTTGATAGACCACAAAACCCATATAGGAGGCAAAGGCCAAAAATAGTCTTATGGTCTCAACCCTTGCCACTGGAGAAAATACCTCATCATAGTCAACACCCTCCTCTTATCTGAAACCTTGAGCAACTAGTCTAGCTTTATTTCTAACCACAATGCCTCTAGCATCCCTCTTGTTCTTCAGAATCCATTTAGTCCCAACTGCTATCTTTCCATCAGGCAAAGGCACAAGAATCCATACCTTTTGATTCAGAAACTGTTGCATTTCTTCTTGCATAGCCTCTACCCAACTTGGGTCTCCAAGAGCTTGTGCTACACTAGTTGGCTCAACTTGAGAGAGAAAACAAGCAAATAAAAAATGTTGATAGTCAGTGTGATTGTTTCTCTGCTGAGTATGGATATAAGTGATAAAAGCACTTTCACCAAACCCTGTCTTCTTCACCTTACTTCTTGTTTGAACACTGGAATTGGGATCTCCAAAAATCAAGGATTGAGGATGAACAGTGTTGATCCATTTAGTAGCAACATGGTTGACTTCCACAATGGATGGTAGGTTGTTGAGAGTGGGACTAAAGTCATCATCATATGAGGAGGAACTGAAAATGCCTGTACTTGGTTGATGATGAATATCTTCCATCTCAGAGCTTGAAGAGTGTGAGTTACCAAGATCAGAAGGCCTTGGATATCTTGTGGGAGTTTCATCAAAACTAAATGAGTGACCAGCAGGAATGGTGGAAGGAGCAGCAGAAATAGATACATCAGCAGGAACACCGTCAACAGAATTGATATGACTAGCAGCAAGTGGAACACTACCAGCAGAATCCATATTCCTGCGGGCTTCATTGGCTGCTTGTCTCAAGAGTTCTTCTGTGTCTTTTGCAAACTCAAAACCAAACTTTTCAGCTGCTTCCTTGGCATCATGTTCCTGTCTTTGAAGTCTAGCAAGATCCTCTGCATAACTTGAATCACCTTCATCCATACAAGAAGCATCTTTGACATCAAAACCTGAAAAGTTGTTGGAAGGAAAAGAAGGAACAACAATGGTTTGTTCATCACTCTCTGAGTCTGAATCATCATCTGAGGTACCTGCATTGTTAGTTTGAGGATCTTGTATACTTGCAGATTGATTAGCTTTGAACCTAGTATAACCTAAAGTATCAGTCAAATAGTCAAGGTCAAAATACCATTCATGACCTGTACCCTGCACATTAGGTTTATTCTCAAGATATCTCAGATTAAGTGTCTCTTCTATCCTTTTGGCAGATAAGTTATAAACTCCATAGGCCTTGCTATGAGCAGAGTACCCAACTATAAACCCCTCATCAGCTTTCCCATCAAATTTACCCAATTGATCACTGGTGTTTAAAATAGTCACATGACATCCAAAAGGTTTAAAGTAATTAATGTTAGGAACCTTCCCAGACAAAAGTTCATAAGGTGTTTTGTTGTGAGGACTAGTGATTGATACCGTGTTCAAAACATAACAAGCAGTGCTAACTGCTTCAGTCCAAAACATGTTAGGTAACTTAGAGTCAGCCAACATAGATCTTGCTGCTTCTATAAGGGTTCTATTCTTCCTTTCAGCAACTCCATTTTGTTGTGGAGTTCTGGCATTACTATAGTCCCTTTTAATCCCCTTTGACCCACAGAGTTCTATTAGTTTAGAATTTTTAAACTCTGTCCCATTGTCACACCTTATTGCTTTAATACTTCTGATGGAAGTAGGACCAAAAAGATCCATATGAAGTAGTTAGAGAGGTTCAGAAATAGTGCTCACAGCTTTAATGGCTTTGTAAGAAGCCGTGTGTTGCTTTCCTTTGTTGCATGCAACACAATTATGCTCATTCTTGAAGAGTTTGGAAGGAAGCCCTTGGACCAGTCCATTCTCTGCTAGCTTGTTGATGGTTTTGAAGTTCACATGAGCCATCCTCCGATGCCATTTCGTGGATGCATCCAAGGATGCTTTTGCCACCAAGCAAGCTAAATCACCTTCAGGCTGGACATCATTCAAGTTGAAACTGTAAAGATTGTGACTTCTTGGAACTTTAAGTAGAACTTGACTATCATCAGGCAACTTGAAGTCTTTAGAAAGCACAAGACAATCAGTTTCAGTGAAGAGAACACTGTTCTTTTTGTCACAAATTTGTGAGACAGAGAACAGATTGAAGTTTTGCAGTTCTTTCACATAGTAAACATTTTCAAAGTCCAGCTTGGAAGTCCTGATGGTTCCTTTCCCAGTTATCTTGCCATCTCCTCCTCCAAAAGTCACAGTGCCACCTTTAATTGGCACAAAATCAGACAACATTTCTTTGTTCCCTGTCATGCTTCTAGAACAACCACTATCAACTATACCTAAATCTTTATTCTTATGAGGATTATCCTACAACAAAAGAAATACAACAACATTAGTATACATGGAAGACCCAAGCCATGACTGACTTGGGCCTGCCTTGTGGATCAGTGAATATTAAACCATGTAGATTGATGAGATCCACCATTGTTCTTGGATCCTTGTCTCACATATGGTCTATTTTTCCAAGAACAATCTGCTGAGGACTTGACAGCAGTTTCCCATCTTTCACCCCCATATTCATTGAGTCACAAGGAACAGGTCTATAGTTATATTGAAAGTAAGAACTTGTAGGTCTGATGAATGGTCTAGCAACATTCCTTTTCCAACCAGTAGGAAAAGATTTACCAGCAGAAACTGGCTTACCAGCAGCAATTGGCTTACCAGCAGAAACTGGCTTACCAGCAGAG
Organism: Artemisia annua; assembly: GCA_014162995.1. Lineage (NCBI taxonomy): Eukaryota > Viridiplantae > Streptophyta > Magnoliopsida > Asterales > Asteraceae > Artemisia > Artemisia annua. The sequence continues at coordinate 51,928 of LBNU01003884.1, read as the reverse complement.
ACTGGCTTACCAGTCGCAACTGGTACCAGCAGGAACCGGTCTGCCAGATCTTACATGTGCTGCTTTAGGAACAAATGGAGGAATACTATCAACATTATTCCACATGGGTCTAAAGGTCTGTTGGTCATTACACATACCCATCTGCTTCACATAATAATCATAATCTTTAATAAGATGAGAATAACTACCACAAACAAAACATGATTTCTTTCTAAAAGATTTGTTCTAAACATGACTTCTTTTATTACACACAAACTTATCACACCCAATACCAGAAACAGAATTGTTTTTAACAGAATGAAATAAAATGTCTTCAAAAGAAGCTGTCTTTGAATCATCAGCTACTCTTGAGGAGAAGTCATCAGACTTGGGTGTGGTGGACTTATCGCTTGAATCACATGAGGCAAAGTCATTGGTCTTGGGTTCTGAGGACTTGTCACTGGAAGAACAAGAGACAAAGTCATTAGATTCCCTGTCAATGTCTGGCAAGTCAATTGAATTTTTGCCATAGGTCATATGTGATTCATCAAAGTCTGTTTGGGGAGAGGTAGGCTTAAATGTTCCTGTTATAGGTGGAGAAACAGCATTCATTCCTCCTTCTTTAACATATTTAACAGGAGTTTGATAAGTAAGAGGTTTAGGGTCAAAAATACTTGGCTTATTAGGGTCATACACTTCATTTGGCCCTATATGGGCCTTATATCCCAACCCAAGCTTAGTTTTGACAGTCATAGAACTATCAATTAATTTGGCTAATTTGTTGGGTGATTCTTGCCATTTATCAAACCTAGCCAATGTATTATCTAGTTTAGACTGCAAATCCTGTTTTTCTAAGCTCATCTTAGCATTTTCACTTTCAGAATATTTTAACAGGTTAGAAGTGTTCTCCAAATCTCTTTGCAAAACCCTAATCTTCTGTTCATAAGCTAACTGATTGGTTTGATACCAAGCCTTTTGTTTTTCTAATGTTTTAAGGGTACTTTTATAGGCTTAAACCTGAATATAATATTCTTTATATTGAGACTCAACATCATCAAGTTCCTTTTTAAGTTCAGCACACATATTATGACAACCAAAAGGACAATTTTGTACCTGAGATGAGATACCCATCAAAGCAAATTCCTCAGCCACATTTGCCTCATCTTCTGTCTCACATCCAGCAAGCATACCATAAACCTGAGCAACACCTCTTTCATCAACAGCAACATCATGATCAGACCAATCCAGCATAGAGTCAACAGAAAGCAAGGCTTTGGGTTCTTCTGAGGTCAATTCATTGACCTTGAATGCAGAGTATGTGGTTTTATCTTCCCCCTTATCCTCTATGCATTCTCTGGCAAAATGACCCAGTTGAGAGCACCTGTAACACCTAGCCTTCCTCTTATCAAACCTTGCTGCAGCCATCTTGTTGAATTGGATCTTTTTGCCAGCTTTCTTCTCAAACCTATACACCTTTACTGACAGCATAGCTATCTGCCATTTAATATCGAATTCTTCCAAGTCCAGCTTATCAATCTGTTCAAAGTCTTCATACACTAGTTGCTGCTGTGGTTCTGTTTCAGCAATAAAGGAATGAAGAACTTCTTCAATGACATTCCCAGAATGTTATCTTGGTGTAGCAGAGGTATAGGAGGTTGATGATGATGGGCTTGGGTGATCAGCATATGTTGGCTTGTTATTACCACTGGTAGTACCAACAAATGCTGAATGTGTTGGAGTAGGGGAGTTGTAACTTGAGCCACCTTTGATATCAATCTCTAGTGTTTTAAGCTTGTTGTACAGGTCATCAAAGCTTAAGTAATCAAGACCACCTTTTGCCTTAAGAGTGATTGATACTTGTGACCAAGAAGGAGGCAATGCTCTTAAGAATTTGACATTGCAATCTTCATTGTCAGGTCTTGCCTGCAACTGGTTTAGTTGACTCAAAATCTTCTGAAACCTGTCATATCATTTGTGCAAGCCTTCTGATTCAGAAACCTTGAACTCCTGAAAATCCTGTTTCAGCATAGACTTTCTCATCTTCTTAGACTCATCATTACCTCCAAATCTGGCTTTATCAGCCAACCAGATTTCCCTTGCATCATCTAGGAGATGAAAATCACCCATGTGGTCTTCTGGGAGAGACTGAAGTAACAAAGTTCTTGCTTTAGTCTCCCTTTGGACAGCAACTTATTCTTCTGCAGATACAGGAGGAAGAATTATTATGTTCCCTTTGGAATCTCTTCCAGTCTTCTTCTTACTGTTGCCATTCAGGATGATGTTCCAGAGGTTATGATCATTATTTGAGATCCAATACTCCATCTTCATCGCCTAGATCTCATACTCATCCTTCTTGAGGTAAGGGAATTTGACATTGCTATTTGAGACGGTGGTTGTGAGAATTTTTTGTGGGACATTCTGAGTTACAGGTCTTTCATTGTTAACCTCAGAATCATCTTCAGCACCAGTTGTCATTGTTTGAGGGTTTGTGAAGGTGTTTAAGAGATTTGGTGGAAAAGTGTTCTTCTTGTACAGAGACTCTCTTGTGGCTTTGATACCACTTGTAGGTCCAGACCTTAGATAGATCTTTCAGCTTGGTTAACAATGAATAGAATGCTTATGTAATCACAAACAATCTATATGAGAGACTCTAACAGGCTTATGTTTACGCAGAATATAAACAAAAGAATACAAAGAAGAATAACAACACTTGATCCTCTATGGATCTATATTAACTATTAAGATGTCTGTCTAAGACTTACATAAACCATAAACCGTGAGTTTCTTTTATACTACAAGAAACCCTAATTCGGCATTTGTTACAAAACGTGTAAGAAGATATGCAAGATCACTTCCTAATATAACTAAAGCATATCTCTTTCTATACAAGTCATTCTAAATAAACGGGTTGACTATTTCTATTACCCGCAGAAACAAAGCTAACAGCAGAAACTATATTCTGCTAATAGCAGAAACCATACTAGCAGGAACTACATACCTGCCAGCAGGAACCAATACTACACTAACAGCAACATTGAACTATTATCTTATTTATTATTTCCTAACAATTTGTTTCTTTCATTTATCTATACTTTATTACTTTTTAAGAACATTGGGGACAATGTTCAACTTAAGTGTAAGGAGGGGCAAATGAGGATACCTTAGAAACTACAATTGCACTTGATTTTTGTTTTGTTTAATAGTAGATGTGTAATAAAACTAAGAGAAATATTTGTTAGGGTAATTTTAGCACCAAATTTAAATTTTTTTGCAACATTTAGGAGTGAAACTTTAGTCTTAATAAGCGTCTCATGGATAGGAGTTATATGACTAGCACAAAAACCGTTTGATATGTTTCGAAAGCTTTAAATTTATAAGACTAATTTTACCGATTCCTTAATACACAAAACACACGGGTAAAAGTATAACCCTCGTTTATAGTAAAGAGTTTAGGTAAGACCAGGTTGTAACACCCCCATTTTAACGGTTCGCAGCGGATTTAGGGTTGGGGTATTACTTCATGGAATCACAGTTACAGTAATAGAAAATGACTCGAAAAGAGACGTTTTTAGAAATTTAGTTATCATTCATTAAATTATCTGAGTTTTTATAGTAAAAGGTATACTTTTACTAATGATGAGGTCCCAAAGTCTAGGTGAAAGGTTATGTTTGAATGATAACCGGTTTGAAAGTCCTCCAAGTTCAGTGCCTCCTCCTACCATTGCTCCATAATAGTGATATACCTAGGATACATGCTTAAAAAGTCAACACTAGGTGTTGAGTGAGAGTCATAGGTTTTAGTGATAGTGAATACAAGTTCCACAGGGTTCAGTTGTTACACCCTTCAAGGAAAATGTAGTGTTTGTGATAATTGCAATGCATATGCAATTATCAATGGTGGGGTATGTTGCACTAAGCTCATGAACCACACGTTAACAGTCCGGGTCATAGGGTCTGCAGACCAAACCATGAGAGGACGGGAAGGATAACTTTGCCAAAGTTAATCCTTCAGAGAGGGTTCAAATATAGTACTTATTGATACCCTCCAGTGAGAGGTAGTATCAACGGGAGTTGTCAAACTCCAATAGATCTATCAACTATATTCGCGTTCACTTGTGTAAAATATCACAAGTGATTAGATTCATGAATTTGGTTATGTAATGATGGCAGATAGTTTACTCGTGCAACAACCAAAGAAAAAGACTTGTATTTGGTTTAAAGAGAGTAGTAAGCATGTATCCCCCTCACAGGGTTTGTAAAGCATTTAGAAAGAGTGAGGCTATGAAAACTCACCTGGGCTTAGGGAAATCTGATTGATGTAAAAAGTAATTCGGAAACTAGACTGCGTTACTCACGTATCCTGGTGGTATTGTAGGTGTGGATGTATGTCAAGCTCTAGTTGTTTTGTTCAAGTTTCTTAAGTAATCATTCTTAGGGTTTTTAGTGTTTTAGATATATCATAACACCGTTCAGGCCATCATAATTCAGAAGTATAAGACTCCTCACATGAAGCTCCCTACTATTGTATTATTGAGTCATGTAGTTATTAGAGTTTAGTTATAACATAACACCGTTCGGGCCATCATAATTCAGAGGTCATGCAATAATCGTTTGAGGAGCCAGGGCACTTTAAATCGTAAACCCAGCAAACTCGTTAAAATGAAATATCCACATGATACCCCTCACATGAAGCTCCCTAGTATTGTGTTATGCTTCTAACTTAAATTAGATTTTTATTTCTATATTAAAATATTTTCACTTTATACCGTTATAATTTATATATTTACAAAATCTACCCTGAACTTATAATACTTTATATTATTTAAACTTATAACTATCTAGACTTGACACAATTAGTCCCTATACTTCTATGTTTTAGGAAAATGGCAGAAATGACCCTTGGACTTATAATTTTTCAAAATTTACCATTTATACCCTTAACTTTATAACTTTTGCAAAACTAGCCCTTATAAGTTTATAACTATTTTACTTTCTATCCTAAGGTTATGTAACTTTGCAAAAAGGGTCCTTATACTTATAACTTCTAACAAATGTCAAAAATAGTCCCTAAACTTAATATTTTCAGAAAGTTACCATATATACCCCTATGCATGGAAAACTTTGCAAAATTAGTCCTAATTCCATGCAAATCATATTTTTATGAAACAAAAAGGTTTCCTAGCTTATGGTTAACTAATATTAGCTTATCTAAGTATCCTAAACTAGATTATAGCTTATGAAAAGGGTTTATAGCATAAAAATAGTAATTTTAGGAAATGGGTCGGGACTAGGGTTAGGGTTTTCTCAGTGGAAAATGAACTCGACAAGGGTCCTAGACTTGCTTTGCTCGTCTCCTAGGCCTACTATAGCTTGAATACTACTACTAGATATAGAAGATTTGAGGTGAAGAAGAGAAGTGGTGTGTTTTTGAAATGGAGTGGATATCGAGCTATATATAGGGTACGTTAGGAGTGGAGAGCAAGCAAGGGAAGAAGGAGGTGTCGAGGGGGGGGTAAGTGACTCACCATAGCTACATGGTGACTAACCAAGGCTATATGATGACTAAGGTGGGCTATAGGCGGTTCTAGGGTGGTGTGCGGTGGTTATTTGGCCGCGGCCTAAGTAGGTGACAAGTAGGTGCATCACCTACTTGTAAGGTGTATGGCTATGTGCTAGGTAGTGACAAGGAGGTGGGTAAGCAGCTAGGGTGTGTGCTTGAGGTGTTTGAGGTGCTTAGGGTACTTAATTTTAGGATTAGGGTTAAGTTATGTTTAGTTTAAACCTAATTTTGCTTAGTGAGAGATTAGGGTTTTACTTAGGGTTTAGTGCCTAGATTAGGGTCCTATGATGCTTAGTGGCTAGGATTAAGTCCTAAGAAGCTTATACTAAGTGGTGGCAGCTTATGGGAAAGATATGAGAAAGTTTAACCTAGTTTCCGGGAAGTAATAACCTAGTTATGGTTTTGTGCTTAAGAGACTTGTACCTAATCTCTAAGAGGTTGTACTAGAGTCTAAGGGTGCTAAGATATCCTATTGTTCCTAAGGTAACTCATACATAAGCCTTGAACACTTTCAAACAAGTTTAGATAAGCAATTAGGGTTTAGTAAACACATAGGCCTAATTAGGGTTTAATTAGGGTTTATTAGGGTTTTGTAATGAGTTTAGTGTGTTAGATTGATAGATTACTTATTGTGGTGTTGTTGTGATCTTATGCTTGACATACCAGGAGTTTATAGCATGTGAATGTAAAGATTTTTGGCTTGTGTGGATACGTGAGCAAGTCTAGAGAATCATGCAAGTAGTGAATGCACATAAAAAGCAAAAATTTACATGTGAAATACCTGATATAGGTATTTATAATGGGAATGATAGTGATGAGATTTTGTGGGTTGTTATACAGGTCGTTCCACAGGGACTGAGATTGCTCTTATGTATCAATTAACTAATTAAGATGATTTAGAAAGCTGATGCAAATGTTTTACTGTGAAATTCAAGTATGAGACAAATATGATTACTTGGATAGTTGCTAAAACTTAGTGATGGTATATGATAATGATCTCAGTGGTTAAGTAAGTTCAACAAATGATCAGTTGTTTTCGTCAAAATAACGTTTCATAAGTTAACAGTTGTGATTCAAGACTTTTGTTTTCTAATCCATAAATAGGTGGTTAACAAGTGTAAGAACTAGTTGCAACGTTTAAAACTCTATTGTTTATATCATAACAAAAGCGTTTTCTCCTTCAATTGATCAACACACATAGACATATGTTGAAAACCATAAAATACTACTTGAATCTTTCGACCCTTTCCAATTAGCAATTACAATCAAAGAGATAAACAATGGTGATAAGTTTAGAACACAGCAAGGTCTTAACATAAACAAGAAATCAACATGAGATCATAACCACAACCAAAAACTTTATTATATTAACATATCCAAGCAACCATAAGGAGTTTAGCCTAACATGGCTTTAGTAATCATGCTTACAGTGGTAATTTCGTATGAAATCATCAACATACTTCTGAATTAATGTAATGAAGAAGCTACCGTCACTAGCGATCACCACAATTAATATCTAGAGAGTATTTCAACGCTTTTAGAACTTTGACTTTATTTCTATCACTCCAATGTTTGGAATTCGAGATGGAATAGATATCAGAGCTTTGTTGGTTGTTGGGATGAGTGGTATATGAAAATGGTACGGATTGGGGCTCTATTTATAGGCAAGGGTTGACTGGCCATGCACTGAAGTACGCCGCACTTGAAGGAAAAGTTGGCGGGCTTCACACTGAATGCCGGCAATCTAGGAGATAAACAACGGCGGGCTTCAATAAATTTCTTGGCGCCAAAGGGTCATTATTAGAGCTGAAGGTCGGCGCACAATAGAGATAAGATCGCCGTTCTTGACTTGATTGACTTATATATGTGTAGGACTACATACGTCCCCATAACCGGTGCACTTAGGATATAAGCTCGATGCTCTTTTACTAGGAACAGGCTTTTAACATAAGATTGTCTTGGAAGTAAACATATTGCCTTGATTCTTGAAGTTCTTTGTCTATTGGACCTGAAATGTATTTTCATGCAATTAAGTATCGAAAGTCCTTATAAATCATGTAGAAACTAACAAATAACACTATATAAAATATGTATAATTCGAGCGTCATCAACGTTTTAAATTAATTCATGATTACTAGACTATCAAGGGTTGTGTGTGAGCGTTGTTTCTAGGTAAATGGTAATCACAAGTAACGTTGTGATTAAAATAGCATAGCAGGAGTAACAAAAAATATTTTGTTACTGGTATAAATGGTTATTAAATAACGTAATGATTTATTAAATCATAGTTTAGCATTTACTATTCGTGGGAAAATTACGAGAGGCTACAGTACCTACCCCTTACAGTGAATTCCGTCCCGGAATTCAAGTCTAAGATGGTTGTCAGGGGTGTCTATGGGAAGAGATGTGGGTATTTGGCACGAATTTGGTCCTCGCGTTCCTAAGTATACTCCGGTCCTCGCTTAGAGTCCCAGTGAACTTTGACAATGGGAATACGCTGGTGCTTCAGTTGTTTGATCTCCCTATCCATGATTTCTACGTGTTCTTCCGTGAAGACAAGTTTTTTGTCGAGTCGAATCTCTTTTAGAGGGATGACAAGAGATCATCGGATAAACATTTCTTAAGGTTTGATACGTGGAAGGTGTCGTGCACTCGGCTAAGTTCCTCTGGTAGCTCGAGCTTGTATGCCACTGGTCCTATCCTTTCCAGGATCTTGAATGGACCAATGTATCTGGGGTTCAATTTCCCACGTTTTTCGAAACATACTATTCCTTTCCAAGGAGATACTTTCAACATGACTTTGTCCCCAACTTGAAATTTCATAGGTTTTCGCCTTAGATCGGCGTAGCTTTTCTGTCGGTCTCTTGCCGCTTGCAGTCGTTGCTTGATCTTGACGATCTTTTCTATTGTCTCGTGAACGAGATCGGGTCCAGTAAGTTGTACATCTCCAACTTTGGCCCAACAAACAGGTGATCGGCACTTTCGACCATAAAGTGCTTCGAATGGTGCTGCCTCAATACAACATGATAACTGTTTTTGTAGGAAAATTCCGCTAAAGGTAGGTGTCTGTCCCAACCTTTACCGAAATCGATAACACATGCTCGGAGCATGTCCTCTAGGGTTTGGATGGTTCTCTCGCTTTGACCATCGGTTTGTGGGTGATATGCCGTACTCATATCTAATTTGGTTCCCAAGGCTTTTTGCAAAGATTTCCAAAAATGAGATGTGAAACGACTGTCACGATCTGAGATGATTGAAATCGGCACTCCATGCCATGAAACTATTTTCTTTAGGTATAGTTGAGCGAGGGTATTCATGTCGTCGGTTTCTCTAATCGGTAGAAAGTGAGCGGATTTGGTGAGACGGTCGACAATGACCCAGATGGTGTCCAATCCGGTGGATGTTTTGGGTAGTTTGGTGATGAAGTCCATAGTGATGCGTTCCCATTCCACATGGGAATCTCGGGTTGGATGAGTAATCCTGACGGCTTCTAATATTCCGCCTTTACTCTTGAACAGGTAAAACATTTTCCGAAATACTCAGCAATGTCGGGCTTCATGTTTGGCCACCAGTAAAGTTTCTTGATCTCCTGGTACATCTTGTCGGAGTCTGGGTGGATGGAGTACTTGGATTTGTGAGATTCGTGCATAATGAGATCACGAATACCTCCGAAGAGAGGGACCCAGCTTCTGTCTTTGAAATAGAGCGTTCCATCTTCTCTCTTAACAAAACCATTCTTGTTCTCCGGCATGCCATAAATATTTTCGTTAGGTCGGTTCTCTTCCTTATGAGCTTCGGATTGAGCGGCGAGTATTTGGGAGGGTAGGGGTGAACAAATGGTCATTCCTAATGATCTAACCCTGAGATCTGCCACAACGTTGGCTTTTCCGGGGTGATAACGGATTTCACAGTCATAGTCGCTAAGTAGCTCTAACCAGCGACGCTGTCGCATGTTTAGCTCTTTCTGATCTAGGATATGTTGTAGACTCTTGTGGTCAGTGAATACGGTACACTTGGTGCCATAGAGGTAATGTCTCCACAACTTAAGAGCGAATACTACCGCTCCTAGCTCTAAGTTGTGAGTTGTGTAATTCTCCTCATGTTTCTTCAGTTGTCGTGAGGCGTAGGCTATAACTTTGCTTCGCTGCATTAGCACAGCTCCTAAACCGTGATATGAGGCATCGCAGTACACTACGAAGTCCTCACTTCCTTCCGGTAGTGCTAATATGGGTGCTTCACAAAGCTTTTGCTTTAACAGCTGGAAAGCTGATTCCTCTTCTTCTCCCCAGAAATACTTCTTGTTCTTCTGGGTTAACTCGGTTAAAGGCTTTGAGATTTTCGAGAAACCTTCAATAAATCTCCTGTAGTATTCGGCAAGACCCAAAAATTGGCGTATCTCCGTGGCACTCGTAGGAGATGCCCAACATTTAACGGCCTTTATATTCGTAGGATCTACGTGAATGCCTTGACTGTTGATGACGTGCCCAAGAAATTGTACAGTTTGAATCCAAAAGTCGCATTTGGAGAACTTGGCATACAATTGTTCCTTTTTGAGCAAACCCAAGATAATCTTCAAATGGTCGGCGTATTCCTTCTTGTTGCGCGAGTAGATTAGAATATCGTCTAAGAAAACTATTACAAATTTATCCAAGTATGGTTTGCACACTCGGTTCATTAAGTCCATGAACACTGCAGGTGCATTAGTTAAACCGAATGGCATCACTTGAAATTCGTAATGTCCGTAACGTGTTCTAAACGCGGTTTTGGGAATGTCCTCCTCTCGGAATCTCAACAGATGGTATTCTGACCTTAGGTCGATCTTCGAGTAGTCACTCGATCCNGTTAGGTCGGTTCTCTTCCTTATGAGCTTCGGATTGAGCGGCGAGTATTTGGGAGGGTAGGGGTGAACAAATGGTCATTCCTAATGATCTAACCCTGAGATCTGCCACAACGTTGGCTTTTCCGGGGTGATAACGGATTTCACAGTCATAGTCGCTAAGTAGCTCTAACCAGCGACGCTGTCGCATGTTTAGCTCTTTCTGATCTAGGATATGTTGTAGACTCTTGTGGTCAGTGAATACGGTACACTTGGTGCCATAGAGGTAATGTCTCCACAACTTAAGAGCGAATACTACCGCTCCTAGCTCTAAGTTGTGAGTTGTGTAATTCTCCTCATGTTTCTTCAGTTGTCGTGAGGCGTAGGCTATAACTTTGCTTCGCTGCATTAGCACAGCTCCTAAACCGTGATATGAGGCATCGCAGTACACTACGAAGTCCTCACTTCCTTCCGGTAGTGCTAATATGGGTGCTTCACAAAGCTTTTGCTTTAACAGCTGGAAAGCTGATTCCTCTTCTTCTCCCCAGAAATACTTCTTGTTCTTCTGGGTTAACTCGGTTAAAGGCTTTGAGATTTTCGAGAAACCTTCAATAAATCTCCTGTAGTATTCGGCAAGACCCAAAAATTGGCGTATCTCCGTGGCACTCGTAGGAGATGCCCAACATTTAACGGCCTTTATATTCGTAGGATCTACGTGAATGCCTTGACTGTTGATGACGTGCCCAAGAAATTGTACAGTTTGAATCCAAAAGTCGCATTTGGAGAACTTGGCATACAATTGTTCCTTTTTGAGCAAACCCAAGATAATCTTCAAATGGTCGGCGTATTCCTTCTTGTTGCGCGAGTAGATTAGAATATCGTCTAAGAAAACTATTACAAATTTATCCAAGTATGGTTTGCACACTCGGTTCATTAAGTCCATGAACACTGCAGGTGCATTAGTTAAACCGAATGGCATCACTTGAAATTCGTAATGTCCGTAACGTGTTCTAAATGCGGTTTTGGGAATGTCCTCCTCTCGGACTCTCAACTGATGGTATCCTGACCTTAGGTCGATCTTCGAGTAGTCACTCGATCTTTGTAATTGGTCAAACAATTCATTGATCCTAGGTAGTGGGTACCGATTATTTACAGTGAGCTTGTTCAATTCCCGATAGTCGATACACATTCGAAAAGATCCATCTTTTTTCTTAACGAATAGGACTGGAGCTCCCCAAGGTGATGAGCTTGGTCGGATAAAACCTTTATCTGACAACTCTTTCAATTGCTCCGCCAATTCCTTCATTTCAGACGGCGCTAATCTGTAAGGTGCTTTCGCCACTGGTGCCGCTCCAAGCACTAGTTCAATATGAAATTCTACTTGGCGGGCAGGCAGAAGACCGGGCAAATCTTTGGGGAATACTTCAGGGAATTCCTTGACGACTGGAACGTCTTCAAGTCGCTTCTCTTTGGACTTGTTTTTCGATACATGAGCCATGAATACTTGGCATCTTTAATTCATGTATTTTACTACTCGTATGTATGAGATGATACCATAACGAGTTTTACTCTTGTCGCCATGGACGATGAGGGTTTCGTTATCAAGCGAGATGTGAACTGCTTTCTCGTCACAGAGAATCCTAGCACGGTGTTTGGATAACCAATCCATACCGATGACGGCGTCGAAACTTCCAAGTTGAATCGGCATGAGGTCGATGGGAAAAGGTTTGTCTCGTAGGGTTAGGGTGCAATTTCAAAGAACGGTGTTGGTGCCAATTAGGTTTCCGTTAGCCATTTCAATTTCGTAGGTAGTGTGGAGTTTAGAGGGGGCGACGTTAAGCAAAGGGGCAAATGTAGAGGAAACAAAACTCTTATTTACTCCGGAATCAAACAATATTCTAGCGCTATGTTGATTTAGTAAGAACGTACCCCCTGACGACGTCAGGGTCCAGTGGTGCGTCTTCTTCTTTCAACACATAGGCTCTCTCTCGAGCATTGTTCTGCTGACCGTTTCCTTTTGGACAACGATTCTTGAAGTGTCCTACTTCTCCGCAGGAATAGCAGGTTGGATGCTCTTGGAACCTTCGGTTGTACGTCTTGAGGTCCACTCCCTTGACTACTAGCTGGTGAAACTCATCTTCCAGTTTCCTTAGTTCAGAACGAGGGCAATATTTCTTCAGAATCTATGCCTTAAACTTAGCCCAGGTGAGTTGGTATGTTGTTGTGTGTCCCATGGTTTGGACAGTAGCATTCTACCAAGACAAAGCATCTTGCATGAGAGTTCCTATGGCGAAGGTGGCCTTGTTATCCTTAGTGCAACCACTTCTATGAAAGACGGTTTCAACTCGCTCGAACTAGTGAGCAAGCTCGGTCACTCCTTCAATGCCCTTGTTGGAAGTTGGTTGGCAACTCAGGAAGTCTTTATAGGTACACCTACAGTTTGCAGCTATTGCACTCTCTCCTATCGGCATGCTAGTGCCGCTGTTGCGAGCATTCGCTGCCGCCTGTTCGGGTAAGACTGCGTTGACACCGTTGGCGATTGCCTTTCGAATATCTTCTGGAGTCATGGCGGGTGCGAAAGTTGCGGTTTCTGGCGTTGCGGTTCTAGTTGCTTTTCTTGTGCGAGCCATTTCTCTATCAACAGCGCAAGAAAACACAGATTTAGAAATCCCGTACTGTAGAATGTAAATAGTAAGACGATCGAGTGTAGGTTATGATAAGATAGTCATATAATAACCGAGTCTACAAGAATTATAAGATGGCTAACTTTGGTTCATCTCTATCGATACAAGTAAATATCATAAATATCACAACATGTTTGAATCAAATCACAACACATATGAAACATAAATGATTGAGTTAACTTGTAGGAACCAACATCTCATAAGAGAATCATAATGCATATGAATGTAATGAAACAACCATGGAATACATAAATCAACATTAATATAATACATCTACACAACATAAGATTAATAACTTGTTCAGTTGTTTTACAAAAACATACATATACAAGATTCTTTATTAATACTACATTGGTAGGCTAAGATAAATCCTAGCTATACTAACATGTCCCTGATCTATGGTCCTCCTGGTGCACCGTCTAGGCGGAGCTGAAGATTCACAACCATATCCATCAAAATCTCAACTGTCTGGTCTCGAGCTCTGTCCCTAGCTTGGGAATCCTCAACCATAAGTCTAAGAATCAGAACCTGAGAGCTAACTCGGTCGAGCTCGGAGTCTAGAGTCTCAATCACCGTCTGCATCGAAGTGATGGCATCTACTAATGCGGTAATGGTCTCAATAGCCTTCTCTAGACGAGTACCTACCTGGCCGAAAACTGCCTCCATCGATAACTGACCAATCACGAGGTTCTCTACCTCATCAGCAAGGTTCTCGATGTGCTCTTGAGGGAAGTCATCTAGGATGTCCACAATATCGTCTAAAC
>LBNU01003884.1:26394-38053 GCA_014162995.1 Artemisia annua | reverse complement strand
CTGTGTTGTTGTTGGTGTGGGAGTGGTTCTCCTTGTCATCGAGCCTTCTCTTGAGCTCGTTGTTGCACATTTGACCTCTCGGCTAGTAGTTTCGAGCAAGTTCGATTGCTGTTCTAGATTTTGGCGGGTTCGATGGAGAGTGACGGGTTTCCCTCAATGCTACTGGGGAAGTCCTTCCGACATACTTTCTCTCAGTTTCTTCTCAAGATCTGGCACTTACGGTTAGGCATAGCTACCTTTAAGCTCTTGGAACCTTCGGTTGGTACGTCTTGGAGGTCCACTCCCTTGACTACTAGGCTGGTGAATACTCATCTTCCACTTTCCTTAGTTCAGAAACGAGGGCCAATATTTCTTTAGAATCTATGCCTTTAAAACTCAGCCCAGGTGAGTTGTATGCTGTTGTGTGTCCCATGGTTTTGGACAGTAGCATTCCACTCGAGACCAAAGCATCTTCATGAGAGTTCCTATGGCGAAGGTGCCCTTGCTATCCGTTAGTGCAACCACTTCTTTCTGAAAGGAGCGCTTTTCCAACTCGCTCGAACTAGTGAGCAACGCTCGGTCACCTCTTCCAATGCCCTTGTTGGAGATCTGGTTGCGCAACTCAGGGAAGTCTATTATAGGTACACCTACAGTTTTGCAGCTTGCACTCTCTCCTATCGTGCATGCTAGTGCCCTGTTGCGAGCATTTTCGCTTGCCGCACTGTTCCGGGTAAGACTGCGTTGGACACCGTTGGCGATTGCCTTCGAAGTATCTTCTGGAGTCATGGCGGATGCGAAAGTTGCGGTTTCAGGGGTTGCGGTTTCTGGCGTTGCGGTTCTAGTTGCTTTTCTTGTGCGAGCCATTTCTCTATCAACAGCGCAAGAAAACACAGATTTAGAAATCCCGTACTGTAGAATGTAAATAGTAAGACGATCGAGTGTAGGTTATGATAAGATAGTCATATAATAACCGAGTCTACAAGAATTATAAGATGGCTAACTTTGGTTCATCTCTATCGATACAAGTAAATATCATAAATATCACAACATGTTTGAATCAAATCACAACACATATGAAACATAAATGATTGAGTTAACTTGTAGGAACCAACATCTCATAAGAGAATCATAATGCATATGAATGTAATGAAACAACCATGGAATACATAAATCAACATTAATATAATACATCTACACAACATAAGATTAATAACTTGTTCAGTTGTTTTACAAAAACATACATATACAAGATTCTTTATTAATACTACATTGGTAGGCTAAGATAAATCCTAGCTATACTAACATGTCCCTGATCTATGGTCCTCCTGGTGCACCGTCTAGGCGGAGCTGAAGATTCACAACCATATCCATCAAAATCTCAACTGTCTGGTCTCGAGCTCTGTCCCTAGCTTGGGAATCCTCAACCATAAGTCTAAGAATCAGAACCTGAGAGCTAACTCGGTCGAGCTCGGAGTCTAGAGTCTCAATCACCGTCTGCATCGAAGTGATGGCATCTACTAATGCGGTAATGGTCTCAATAGCCTTCTCTAGACGAGTACCTACCTGGCCGAAAACTGCCTCCATCGATAACTGACCAATCACGAGGTTCTCTACCTCATCAGCAAGGTTCTCGATGTGCTCTTGAGGGAAGTCATCTAGGATGTCCACAATATCGTCTAAACAATCCTCATGACGGACTAGTCTGGCCGCTAGCAAAGGTAGGGTGTGGTAAAGGGGTTCTCTAGTGACCGGAAGAATCCTCGAAGCAGCTGTAGAAGAACTCTCTCCTAGTTCCCTAGCGCTCGGGGCACCCTCCTGGGATCTCCAATACTGGATAATCGGTAGCAAGAAAGACCATCTGCGGGCATCTATCCGCTTACGAGTCCTACAGTGAGTGGCGGCCTCAATCGCGAACTGGGAGTAGGGGTCTGACGGAGATAGAGGTAAGGGGTATGTCCTCTTGTAAAGCGGTAGAGGATCACTGTGAGCAACTGATGGTGGATAGGCATGTAATGGGGTAGCGGATAGTAACGGGACAGTAGTGGTCTGTCGGTAAAAGACGGTAGGTGATGGTGGTGGAGATAGTGACATAGGTGATGGTGGTGTGCTAGTATGCTCAGAATATGAGGGCGGTGATACAGCTGGAGCAGGTGATGGTATGAGTGAGGCTGGTGGAACACACACTCATTTCCGAGGGGTGATCTTGTGAACCTGACCTCCTCCGTGATATCGAAAAGCTTGACCGAAGGGTTCTGGCTCGTACGGCTGAAGTCGTCGCACTCGCCTACGTCGGCGGGTCGGACCAGGTGATGTGGGTGGTGATGTGGGAGGTGAAGTCTCCGAGTCGGATGCCGGTAGAAATTGTTGGCTCTGCATATACCGGTCAGTAGCAGGTGACATCGGAATAGCTGCCGGAGAAAAGTCTGAAGTGAGTGGCATAGGTTCCTCAATCTCTGAATCAGATGATTCAGCGATAAGGTGGGGATCGGAAGACATAGTACTGTAACAATCCCGAATAGTAAATGTCAGTTATAAACATAATCATAAACATGTTAAACTTATTAAGAACTCATATAGTAAGCAACATTCTTAAAATGTTGGAAGAGTGTAGGCACGGAGGACATAGGGTGTTTTATGTTTTAAAAATGGTCCGTTTGAAACTGTAGTTATAGTCCAGTGTTTAAAATACATCTGGTTCTCTATAACCATGGATCTGATACTGTAGTTATAGTCCAGTGTTTAAAATACATCTGGTTCTCTATAACCATGGATCTGATGCCAATCTGTAACACCCCCTAAATTTAACAATGACAGCGGAAGACTTAATGGGGTATTACGTAGTGGATCTTAGTCATAATCATAGAAAATGACTCGAAGAGGCGTTTTAAAAAGATACGTTTATCATTCAAAAGATCAAATATTCAGAAATACAAGGAGGTTTCATTGTTTAACATCACATGACGTGCATGTTTATTTAAAAGCGAATGATAAAACATTTATTTTTAATGCCCTACTCCGTGCCTTGCGTTCCAGCTCAGTTACCTGAGATAAACATGCTAAAAGTCAACAAAAGTTGAGTAAAATTCATAGGTTTAAATTTAGTGGTTGAACACAAGTGTAGGCGTTAATTGTATTCGAATTACAATTAAACAAGTTAAAATCAAGTTGTTATTGCATTAAGCTCATGGCACGCAACGATTGACAGGCATCAAACTGATGTAAAGTATATCGGGCCCACAGGATAGGTATTTTCCAGTAACCTATAAGTTTGTTTAAATAAAGTGCGTTTGGGTGGCTCATCCTAGCAGAACCAAACGGGGATTGTCAGTCCCAAATAGATCTATCCACAACTATTTACGTTCACTCGCAAGTGATTAAGGTTCATGATAGAGGGACTTATGGCAATAAGCTACTTAAGCAATAATAACATCAGGCATAGCATACTAAAAAGCTTGTGTTCATGTTTGTAGCATGTATCTCCCCACAAAAAGGGTTTAAAAGAGTAAGAGTGGGCTATGAACTCACCTTGATTGCACGGTAGTGATAGTAGGTATCGTAACTCAAACGATAGGTGGAAACGTCTTCAACACACAACCTAGATAATATATGACAAGTCTTAGTGTTTGATAGTCTAAGTCTGGTTTAATCGCGAATATCGGTTATTAGGAAAACTCTTGTTCGTTTAAATGCCTAAAGTTCAAAAACAAAGTTATATATAAATATAATTTGTGAGTAAGGTGATCGTTCGTCGAAGAAATGATAGGTAATAACGAGATTGTCATAGATAAACAAGGTTGGTGATCGATAGAACAATATCGATGTTTTAAGCTTTGGTTAATCGTTATATATATGTCATAGTTATATATATATATACTATTATAGAAAATGAAATGTGACGATATACGTCGAAGTATAGCGGAGTTGGCGTGAATATTCCAAAGGTTGGTAGGCGACGAAATATTACGTCTTAGAGAATGTGTTAAATGTTAAAGTATATATATATATATATATAAAAGTTAGTTTACGAAAGTTTCGATCAACATGATTTATTACAAATATATATGTAAAACATTAATATAAATTTATAAAATTTATATTTTTTGAAAAATACTTTAAGTTTCATAAAATTACACTTTTAACCCCTAACGGCATAATTTTGCAATCTCAGTCCGAGGTTTAAATATATATACCTTTTAAGTCCAAAACTTTTCATAATTTATATTTTATACCCAAAAGTTTAAGATTTACAGTTTTCATCACAAAAATGTCAATTTGACAGTTTTCACCCTAAGTTTGTAAAATGACAGTTTTGGTCCCTCTTTTATAAAAATTTGCAAATCAAGTCCAAATTTTACCAAATTCAAAACTTAACATTTTTATTTTATAAATAAGCTTAAAACAGCTTAATAAGCTTTCCAGAACTGCTTATTCCTTTAAAATAGCTTATTTTCTCATTTTGGGCCTTTAACGAGTTGAAACTAAGGCCCGTTAAGAAAATACGATCCAACGGGTTTGGGGGAGTATTGGGCCTGGGGTTGGGCCCATTTTAGGATTATAAAAACATAGGACCAGAGCTTATTGGACCAGCTTATACAGAGAGCTTAAAATTAGCTTATTGGGCTTATAAGCCCATACGTTATATATAAGTTTTTGGAAAAACATAGTTAAACTCGATTAGTTTTGGGTCTAGGAAAGGGATTAAATGAGTGTACAAGGTTAGGTTATTTATGTATCTTGTTTATATAGCATATGAAAAATTAGTTCGAGTAATAAAATGTGGGTGTTATACGTCTCGATTTGAAATAACAAGGACAAAGTAAACGTGACATGGGTCATTTTGAAAACAGTTTTTGAAACTCAAAAATATTCTAAGTGTTTTTATAAATTTCGAAATGGGTCTAGTGTCTCACAAACGTGTCTAATAATGTGTTCAAACGTATTTATATGTTATGAATATTGGTTAAACCTCGTTAATGACATAATGAACAACTATTATGGCATTTAAAATATATATGTTGTTAACATTATTAACGAAATAAATGAGCAAAGTAAAGGTGATACGAACACAAGTGAAAATGTAAAGGATTGTGAAATTAGTGAGATTGACTCACCTCACCTCAAAAGGGTGGGTAAAAATACGATGTAGAGGCTGTGAATGGCTAGACTAAGACTGTGGTTCGTTTCCTTGCACACCAAAGATGTGGAGACTAGGTTTTTCTAAACCTTTGCTTGCTTCGAATTTCTCCTAGCTTAGCCAAAGCTACTCGTTACAGGGACTTAGAAAGATTTTTGTGTTGTGATTTGTTTGAGGGTGCATGGCTCGTATTTTTCATGCATGTTATATATATATAGGAAAGTTTTTAGAAACGTGTTTATTAGAATCAAATGATGACAATGGTACGTGGTATAGTGAGTGAATAGTGAGATTAGTAACATAGAATCGTCCTAGTGAGAATTGCCAAACGAGAACAAAACAAGAAACCATGGTCTTGCGCTTAGTCGTCTTGGCATAACTAGGAAGGTCAACTCCTTTTAATGCACATGGTCAAATGTATGTTCATGATTACCATGGAAGTGAGAGTGAGGAATAGTGAAGTTGGTGCATGGTTCGTCCTTGTGGAGTCTTTGCCGAGAAGAGGAAAACAAAGAAAACATCATTTAAACTTGTCTTGGTTCATTTGTAGTCATTTGGAGGTCAATGACATATTAAAAATGTGATAAGCTTAGGCTTTGAAGCGTTTGAAAGGTTTTGGGAGTTGTACGAATAAGATTTTAAGTTAAGACTCAATTTTTGTGGTGAGTTGGAATGCGAGTTGCGAGCTAAGCTTGGATGATTTTTAAAGAAGTAAGCGTTCACGATATGGAATAGGGTTTGTCACTCATGATTCTTTGGTGCGAGGACAATCGAGTTGTGCAAAAACACTCATAGGTTGTTAAGGTGATTTGTGAATTATCGAGCGAAAGTAAACGTATGTCGGACATGTAATTCGAAATAATAATAAAGGTTTTGGTGGGCTTTTGAGGTTATTGGGCTCGTTTGGTGGATTGGGCCAAGAAAGAAAATAAAGAAAAGAAGAGAAAAACTATTAAGGGTCCGTTTGGTTTGCAATGAAATTTGGCCGAGGCCCAATGGGTCTAGCAGGCCCATTTACTAAGATTTGGGTATTAGGTCGAGGCCCAATATTATTAGTGAGTATTTGTGGGAATTTTCGTGAACTCAGGAATTTATTTGAATGCGTTTAGTTATATGACGAAACGTATAAATGTAATAACGTTAAATGTTAAACGTTTTAAATTAATTCGCGATTACTTGACTATCAAGGGTTATGTGTGAGCGTTGTTTCTAGGTAAATGGTAATCACAAGTAACGTTGTGATTAAAATAGCATAGCATGAATAACAAAAAAAATTTTTTTGTTACTGGTATAAACGGTTATTAAATAACGCAATGATTTATTAAATCATAGTTTAGCATTTACTATTCGTGGGAAAATTACGAGAGGTAACAATATCCCAAAGGAACGGGAGTAGAAACCATAGTGTATGCCGACTCGGACCATGCCAGTGACTATGTCGATAGAAAAAGCACAAGTGGTATTTGTACTTTTGTTGGACATTGTCTCACCTCGTGGTTCTCTAAGAAACAAACGGCTCTCGCTATCTCAACAAGTGAAGCCGAATACGTATCGGCCGGAAAAGAATGTCAACAAGCTCTTTGGATGAAGCAAGCTCTTGTCTACTATGGAATTCCACTAAACGACATCTCCATTCTTTGCGACAACAAAGGAGCCATCGACCTCAGTAAAAATCCAGTCCAACATGCTCGTACTAAACATATTAAAATCCATCATCATTTCCTTCTTGACAATGTTCAAAAAGGAAACATCGCCATTGAGAAAGTATCCTCCGAAGACAACATTGCCGATATTCTCACGAAACTACTTAAACGAGAACCATTTAATCTTCTTAGACTTGGACTAGGATTTATAGAACCTACTTTGTAGTTTTGAACATTAGAATAAAATCGTAAAAATCAAAACAAATCCGTTTCACTTTGTGAAACTGCAAACCCGGCGGAACCCTTCGACTGAACGGACGGAACCCACTTTTTAGTTCCGTCCAATCCGCCGACCCTGCAGTCAGTTTTACTTTTATGTATTAAACCAAACACTCCTTATACCTCTACAATAATACAACAACAGTCACTATTCACTCCATAACACCACCATATACGAAAATTAGGTCTCTCATTCATCAACCTTGCTCTCTAATCGTCAGTGTAAGTACTCTAAACATAATTACACTCTTGATCTGTGTCTAGGAATTCTAGTTTTTCACAAAAACTAAAACTTGGGGTTATGCATTAACTTAAATTCATGTAGAGCATTGGTTGTAAAACAAAACTAATCATGTTTCCCATAGTTAGGAATTGCATTCTTAGAGGATATTATCATGTTTACCAAAACACCCCATGTCAAAGTTTTGTAAAAATCACTTCTCACAACTAGGACAAATATTTTTCTTCTCCCATTGTTGATACAAAATAAAAACGTTATGTTTAAAACATCACTTGCATAATGTCTCTTGAATGCTAAAGGAAATACATAACTAATATATATTTTCGGGTACATTCAAACGAAGCTACATTGAATTTGGAGCATTTGGGTTATCTTTAGTTTTATAACAAAATTTGCATTATAAAACGTTTTGAGCATTAAAATGACTCAAGATAACCGCACCTCCACATTGTTTGCATATAGGCACACACTAGAACATCTACATTGTAAAAGTCGTTAACTTAAACTAAAATGTGAAATTTTGTGTTTTTAGGAATCATCTTTCTGGCTCTGCATATACCGGTCAATAGCAGGTGACATCAGAATAGCTGCCGGAGGAAAGTCTGAAGTGAGTGGCATAGGTTCCTCAATCTCTGAATCAGATGATACAGCGATAAGGTGGGGATCGGAAGACATAGTACTGTAACAATCCCGAATAGTAAATGTCAGTTATAAACATAATCATAAACATGTTAAACTTATTAAGAACTCATATTGTAAGCAACATTCTTAAAATGTTGGAAAAGTGTAGGCACGTAGGGCATAGGGTGTTTTATGTTTTAAAAATGGTCCGTTTGAAACTGTAGTTATAGTCCAGTGTTTAAAATACATCTGGTTCTCTATAACCATGGCTCTGATGCCAATCTGTAACACCCCCTAAATTTAACAATGACAGCGGAAGACTTAATGGGGTATTACGTAGTGGATCTTAGTCATAATCATAGAAAATGACTCGAAGAGGCGTTTTAAAAATATACGTTTATCATTCAAAAGATCAAATATTCAGAAATACAAGGAGGTTTCATTGTTTAACATCACATGACGTGCATATTTATTTAAAAGTGAATGATAAAACATTTATTTTTAGTGCCCTACTCCGTGCCTTGCGTTCCAGCTCAGTTACCTGAGATAAACATGCTAAAAGTCAACAAAAGTTGAGCGAAATTCATAGGTTTAAATTTAGTGGTTGAACACAAGTGTAGGCGTTAATTGTATTCGAATTACAATTAAACAATTTAAAATCAAGTTGTTATTGCATTAAGCTCATGACACGCAACGATTGACAGGCATCAAACTGATGTAAAGTATATCGGGCCCTCAGGATAGGTATTTTCCAGTAACCTTTAAGTTTGTTTAAATAAAGTGCGTTTGGGTGGCTCATCCTAGCAGAACCAAATGGGGATTGTCAGTCCCAAATAGATCTATCCAAAACTATTTACGTTCACTCGCAAGTGATTAAGGTTCATGATAGAGGGACTTATGGCAATAAGCTACTTAAGCAATAATAACATCAGGCATAGCATACTAAAAAGCTTGTGTTCATGTTTGTAGCATGTATCTCCCCACAAAAAGGGTTTAAAAGAGTAAGAGTGGGCTATGAACTCACCTTGATTGCACGGTAGTGGTAGTAGGTGTCGTAACTCAAACGATAGGTGAAAACGTCTTCAACACACAACCTAGATAATATATGACAAGTCTTAGTGTTTGATAGTCTAAGTCTGGTTTAATCGCGAATATCGGTTATTAGGAAAACTCTTGTTCGTTTAAATGCCTAAAGTTCAAAAACAAAGTTATATATAAATATAACTTGTGAGTAAGGTGATCGTTCGTCGAAGAAATGATAGGTAATAACGAGATTGTCATAGATAAACAAGGTTGGTGATCGATAGAACAATATCGATGTTTTAAGCTTTGGTTAATCGTTATATATATGTCATAGTTATATATATATATATACTATTATAGAAAATGAAATGTGACGATATACGTCGAAGTATAGCGGAGTTGGCGTGAATATTCCAAAGGTTGGTAGGCGACGAAATATGACTTACGTCTTAGAGAATGTGTTAAATGTTAAAGTATATATATATAAAAGTTAGTTTACGAAAGTTTCGATCAACATGATTTATTACAAATATATATGTAAAACATTAATATAAATTTATAAAATTTATATTTTCTGAAAAATAATTTAAGTTTCATAAAATTACACTTTTAACCCCTAACGGCATAATTTTGCAATCTCAGTCCTGAGGTTTAAATATATATACCTTTTAAGTCCAAAACTTTTCATAGTTTACATTTTATACCCAAAAGTTTAAGATTTACAGTTTTCATCACAAAAATGTCAATTTGACAATTTTCACCCTAAGTTTGTAAAACGACAGTTTTGGTCCCTCTTTTATAAAAATTTGCAAATCAAGTCCAAATTTTACCAAATTAAAAACTTAACATTTTTATTTTATAATAAGCTTAAAACAGCTTAATAAGCTTTCCAGAACTGCTTATTCCTTTAAAATAGCTTATTTTCTCATTTTGGGCCTTTAACGAGTTGAAACTAAGTCCCATTAAGAAAATACGATCCACGGGCTTGGGGGAGTATTGGGCCTGGGGTTGGGCCCATTTTAGGATTATAAAAACATAGGACCAGAGCTTATTGGACCAGCTTATACAGAGAGCTTAAAATTAGCTTATTGGGCTTATAAGCCCATACGTTATATATAAGTTTTTGGAAAAACATAGTTAAACTCGATTAGTTTTGGGTCTAGGAAAGGGATTAAACGAGTGTACAAGGTTAGGTTATTTACGTATCTTGTTTATATAGCATATGAAAAATTAGGACAGAGTAAACGTGACATGGGTCATTTTGAAAACAGTTTTGAAACTCAAAAATATTCTAAGGGATTTTATAAATTTCGAAATGGGTCTAGTGTCTCACAAACGTGTCTAATAATGTGTTCATACGTATTTATATGTTATGAATATTGGTTAAACCTCGTTAATGACATAATGAACAACTATTATGGTGTTTAAAATATATTTGTTGTTAACATTATTAACGAAATAAACAAGCAAAGTAAAGGTGATACGAACACAAGTGAAAATGTAAAGGATTGTGAAATTAGTGAGATTGACTCACCTCACCTCAAAAGGGTGGTAAAAACATGATGTAGAGGCTGTGAATGGCTAGACTAAGACTGTGGTTCGTTTCCTTGCACAACAAAGATGTGGAGACTAGGTTTTTCTAAACCTTTGCTTGCTTCGAATTTCTCCTAGCTTGGCCAAAGCTACTCGTTACAGGGACTTAGAAAGATTTTTGTGTTGTGATTTGTTTGAGGGTGCATGGCTCGTATTTTTCATGCATGTTATATATATAGGAAAGTTTTTAGAAACGTGTTTATTAGAATCAAATGATGACAATGGTACGTGGTATAGTGAGTGAATAGTGAGGTTAGTAACATAGAATCATCCTAGTGAGAATTGCCAAACGAGAACAAAACAAGAAACCATGTTCTTGCGCTTAGTCGTCTTGGCATAACTAGGAAGGTCAACCCTTTTAATGCACATGGTCAAATGTATGTTCATGATTACCATGGAAGTGAGAGTGAGGAATAGTGAAGTTGGTGCATGGTTCGTCCTTGTGGAGTCTTTGCCGAGAAGAAGAAAACAAAGAAAACATCATTTAAACCTGTCTTGGTTCATTTGTAGTCATTTGGAGGTCAATGACATATTAAAAATGTGATAAGCTTAGGTTTTGAAGCGTTTGAAAGGTTTTGGGAGTTGTACGAATAAGATTTTAAGTAAAGACTCAATTTTTGTGGCGAGTTGGAATGCGATATGCGAGCTAAGCTTGGATGATTTTTAAAGAAGAAAGCGTTCACGATATGGAATAGGGTTTGTCACTGATGATTCTTTGGTGCGAGGACAATCGAGTTGTGCAAAAACACTCATAGGTTGTTAAGGTGATTTGTGAATTATCGAGCCAAAGTAAACGTATGTTGGACATGTAATTCGAAATAATAATAAAGGTTTTGGTGGGCTTTTGAGGTTATTGGGCTCGTTTGGTGGATTGGGCCAAGAAAGAAAATAAAGAAAAGAAGAGAAAAACTATTAAGGGTCCGTTTGGTGTGTTTTGTTTGCAGTGAAATTGGGCCGAGGCCCAATGGGTCTAGCAGGCCCATTTACTAAGATTTGGGTATTAGGTCGAGGCCCAATACTATTAGTGAGTATTTGTGGGAATTTTCGTGAACTCAGGAATTTATTTGAATGCGTTTAGTTATATGACGAAACGTATAAATGTAATAACGTTAAATGTTAAACGTTTTAAATTAATTCGCGATTACT
>LBNU01003882.1:40207-95543 GCA_014162995.1 Artemisia annua | reverse complement strand
TGAAAGTATCCTATTTATTTATTTTGATTATTAGGATTAGAAGTAGGTGTGTTGTCTGGTCGGATTGTCGGGCTGATTCGGGTATTTTATTATGAAAGTGTGACCCGCAACCCGACCCGATAAGGAGTCAGGTTATCGGATTCGGGTTGTTGTCGGGTCAGGTGATTCGGGTTTATTGGGTTGCTTTATTTAACTCTACACAAAAGAAAGTATAATTGATATAAATGTACATCAAAAAATGGTGACAGTAAGCTTACAAACAAAAGAAATAATAGTATGATCAAGCGTATATACAAGTTGATACCCACAGGCCACAGAAGCCCAAAATATAGATTGTTACGTAGATGTGTTTCATAATAAAGTTACAGCGGCGGTAGTTGGCGTGAACAAGATAAACAATGATGTAAAACAAAATATATCAAGCTAATGGACTATCTTTTAACTTACATATGAGCAAAAATAACTAATTAAATAGTAGTTTTAGAATTTTCGAGTCTTATCGAGTTAACAAGATAACCCCGTAAGATAAAATAACTCAAACCTAACCCGACCCTATAACAATATTGGGTTCGGGTTAAACTAACCCGATAAGCGTTTTCAACCAGATTAAACCCAACCCTATAAGCCTTATCGGGTTCGGTTCGCGTCAACCAGACCCTATTGACACCCCTAATTAGAAGCATAGGCTAGATGATATTTAAACAATGAACAGTTAACCACCCTAAACCTCAGCAACTTTGATGGTCCATCTAGTAAATGTAACTAAAGAGTTTTGTAACATGATAGCAAGAAAAGGTAGCCAATTGAAAGACAGCAACAATTTTCTGGGTTGATGCGTGCCTAAAACTACCCATTTTGACCCGTTATCATACCCGTCTGACCCACCCATTCCACCTCTACAAACTAGTACTTTAAGATCTGAGCAAGAGAAATAATCATAAGAGGGCCACTTAAGTTAAATGATGTACCTAGAGAGGTTCCNGATGAAGAACGGCCCTCAGATGATTTTCGCATCACATCTTGCTCCATTTTCATTATATCAGAAATGTCTTTTCTGTGGTGGAAACGTTCATGAACCCATTTCATAGATCCAACAGCCACCAAATGCCCATCTATTTCTGCCATGGTCCCAAAACCTGGTTCTGCTAACTGCCTACTTGTAACAGGAATATCCAAATTCAATGATTCTGCTTTAGTTATGATAGCCTTTGCAATAGGATGCGATGCTGTTTTTTCTACTGCTGCAGCCAACTGGAGAATCTCAGCTTCTCCATGACTGAAAGACGCAACACCAGAGACTGTAGGTTTTCCCTCTGTAAGAGTCCCTGTCTGGTAATAGCAAATGAGAAGACGGGTCAGCAATTGTTCCTCTACAACTACTAGAGTTGTGAAATTGGACGGGTCGTGCCAAGTGTCATAACAGCTAATACTTAAACACCGGTCCAAACAGACCAGGTCGGTTTGAACCCAAACACGTTTTCTTAAAAAAACAGTTTTTTTATAAACAATTTGTGTCGAGAACTAGAGATTACATTATTCCAATAATTATATTCTTCTAATAGAGGGATTTAGGAGGTTTTATGCATTAACTTTGGTGACTTTCGACCAGTTAAACCCATTTCCTTTGACTTTTATCATTTTTTTATATAATCGTCTAACCTTTAGAGATAAAACATAAGCTACAACGACCCATTTCTAAGTAAAGGTGTCAAAATTTCCACCTATATGAATACCTTGTCTAGAGTAATAGTGTCTATGTTCGCCAAACGCTCTAACACATCACCTCCTCTAATAAGAAGTCCCTGCTTAGCTCCTGCTCACATCAACAAAATAGCAACAAATTAGAAACATTTAGAAGATATTAACTTGTAAAGTGTCCTGGCTAACTAGAAGCACTGGGTATATCATAGAAAGTATCCTCCAATTTATTTATTTTGATTATTAGGATTAGAAGTAGGTGTGTTGTCTGGTCGGATTGTCGGGTTGATCCGGGTATTTTATTATGAAAGTGTGACCCGCAACCCCACCCGATAAGGAGTCAGGTTATCGGATTCGGGTTGTTGTCGGATCAGGTGATTCGGGTTTATTGGGTTGCTTTATTTAACTCTACACAAAAGAAAGTATAACTGATATAAAATGTACATCAAAAAATGGTGACAGTAAGCTTACAAACAAAAGAAATAATAGTATGATCAAGCGTATATACAAGTTGATACCCACAGGCTACAGAAGCCCAAAATACATATTGTTACGTAGATGTGTTTCATAATAAAGTTACAGCGGAGGTAGTTGGCGTGAACAAGATAAACAATGATGCAAAACAAAATATATCAAGCTAATGGACTATCTTTTAACTTACATATGAGCAAAAATAACTAATTAAATAGTAGTTTTAGAATTTTCGAGTCTTATCGGGTTAACACGATAACCCCGTAAGATAAATAACTCAAACCTAACCCGATAACAATATCGGGTTATCGGGTTCGAGTTAAACTAACCCGGGTTCGGGTAAACTAACCTGATAAGCGTTTTCAACCCGATTAAACCCAACCCCATAAGCCTTATCGGGTTCGGTTTGCGTCAACCCGACCCTATTGACACCCCTAATTAGAAGCATAGGCTAAATGATATTTAAACAATGAACAGTTAACCACCCTAAACCTCAGCCACTTTGATGGTCCATCTAGTAAATGTAACTAAAGAGTTTTGTAACATGATAGCAAGAAAAGGTAGCCAATTGAAAGACAGCAACAATTTTCTGGGTTGATGCGTGCCTAAAACTACCCACTTTGACCCGTTATCGTACCCGTCTGACCCACCCATTCCACCTCTACAAACTAGTACTTTAAGATCTGAGCAAGAGAAATAATCATAAGAGGGCCACTTAAGTTAAATGATGTACCTAGAGAGGTTCCAACAAGAATTGCAGTGGGTGTTGCAAGGCCTAGTGCGCATGGGCAAGAGACAACCTGAAAAATAATTTTATTTATTAATAAAGTGGGGTGTAATTTACATTCAAACATGCAGGTTATTTTGTTTGCGATAGGGAGCAATTATGTTCATATTGGCTAGGAAGTATAAAATAATCATGTTGACTGATTACTTATATCATGAAGCGATAACAATATTACTTGGTAAGTTAAAAATATTTTGTTCCCTGTTTATTACTCACCAAGACATCCGTGGAAAGCTTCAGGCTCAAAAGCAGAGGATTTCCCTCTGGGCCAGAAATGTCATTAAGCAGCACATCTGGAAACACATGTACCCCAAAATAGTACCTTGACAACAGAAAACATTAAACTAGGATAACTCAGTAAAGATTGTACATAATAACAAGCTATATTTACATATCATGTAGTCTTCTAGATCCTCATCAACATCATTAATAAAGGTAATTATACAGATGAATATGTTCCACTTCTTTATAAACATTATTGAATTTTGCAATATTATGGTAAACAATTACTACCAGAAGGCAAATGTTGCTGCTGATAAAGTCATAACAGTGTATACAAATGGCCCAGCAATCGAATCTGCAAGCCTCTGTATAGGTGCTTCACGGCCTTGAGCATCCTCTACCTAAAGAAGGTACAAAAATGGTGCCTTAGACACTGCAAAAATAACATCTTAGACAGCCTTTAGAGGTGGCATTTCCAACCCATTTACTTGCAAATAGTTTGATTCGGGTTATGTACCAACGGAAACAAACACAAAATCAATGATTCAGTTCAAAAGTCGCCGTAATCAAATTTTAAATTGCATGTTCAAAAGTTGCCGTAATCAAATTTTAAATTGCATAAACCAGATGTTACCATTTTGACTCGAACTCAATTTGACCTACCACCCAACTCGCCCATTTTGCCAGCTCTAAATCACGCATTAACATGTTCATGTGTCTAATAAAATTTTCAAGACTGAACCAGAGCATACACAAGTGAACTTGCTTATACATGAGATGTAGAACATTAGAAATGTATTGCTCTCGAATGTTTCATCTGAAGAATATGGAAACAGATACTGACCATTTTGACGATCTTTGTTATTGTTGAGTTGGATCCCGTAGAAGAAGCTTCAATTTTCAGTGGACCATCCTGAAGACAAATCATGAAAAATGGTCATCGTCAATGTGGGATCAGCAAAAGCAAAAAAAAATAAAGATATCCATCCCTCGATATTATCAACACCTTTCTGCTTTGATATTGTAAGAACCATACTGCACCTCTTGTAAAAAAAAAGTTGTAGTTGTATGAAAAATATATAGATATATAAACTAGTTGGAGCAGCATACCCAGTTTATTGTTCCAGCTGAAACTGAAAGACCTTCTTCCTTGAAAACAGGAAGGGACTCGCCAGTGAGCATGGATTCATCCACAACACTTCGCCCTGCAAGAACTCTTCCCTGTGCACAAAGATTATATAAATTATATAAACGCTAACTTCTTGATGGAAGGAAACAGTAACTTTACATAAGAAAATACTACTAAACAATGTCACTTGATAGTTAATTAAACTTACATCTACAGGAATAGTTTCTCCCGGCAAAACCAATACCATATCTCCAACTCGTATATCATCAGTGGGAACTTCAATACAGATTGAATCAGAGCTTAGTATGTTACCAGCAGATATATTACTTTCAGGAGAAGATATCACTAGTCGTGACTGTGTGGATATCAGTGACTGCAGACATAAAACACGCCATATAAGTTTTTGTCGTCATATAGAAAGAAAACCTCATACAATTTATAAATAGGATCAAGTTGTTGTCTGAAGCTGCCACTTAGTAGCAAGTTTGATGAAATGACTATATGACTAATTTAGAAATATGGAACTTGGGTTTGATTTCAATAAGTGGTCACTTGCACGAACTGGATACGCACAAGTTTATCATTGTCAACAAGCATATCAGTTAATGTGTAATGCAAAGCAATGAACTTTAATGTTCAACAAAAAGCAAACTCATTCTGAAAACCAAGAAGGTTATGGATGGCATACTGTACATGGAGGTAAACACGTGTGTTCTGTTGTTTTCTGTTTGCAGGTTATGCTGACAACTTATAGGGGTTGCAATGTGATATAAGTGAGGATTGTTACAGCCTGATAGATGATTTGGAAGAATAATAATGGAACTTGCAACTAGCAATGAACCAATGATACATCAAAATCCCACATAAGCTTGTTCTATATTCTCACTGGGCAGATTTAATGAAGAAATTAACTTACTAATAATTCGTTCATGTCGCTTGATGCCCTAAGTCTTGCCCTTTCTTCAAGTGAACGTCCCAAGAGAACAAAACCAAGAAGCATGACCTGCATACTAAAAGAGAGCACCCCTTCATGAGGAATTTATCATTCAGAATAAATAATCAATATGCCACTGAATGAGTACAAAGCAGAAAAGATATTGAGCAATAAATATGTGACAATATACAGACCGGCTCATCAAAAAATGTGGCATCCCATCCAAGCTCAGGGTTAAGAAGTGAGACCTATACAAAGGAGAGCATATTAGTAGTATGAAACATGCAACAATTGTAAAATTAACAAAATAATATGCAAGAGAAGCTCACCGCACTTATCATAAATGCAGCAATGGATCCGAATCCAACAAGAGAGTTCATATTTGGAGATCCCTTAAAGAATGCCTTCAGACCATCAGAAAGCAAGTCTGAAAAAGGTTTCATTTGTTACAATCAGCTGAGTGATGACTCCAATGCATCAAAAAGATATAAAAAGTAATCCCCCGCCTCCCAAAGTTATCTCATATTGTCCAATGATAGTACTTTTTGCCGTTTTGGAGTTCGTAAATGTATTGTCGTATATCTTAAAGGGGCACCATTAACTCATTGAAGACATGGTATCTCTTTTATATAAGTTAAATAATGCGGAATTTTTTTGTTTGCCATATTTTTGTGACACAGTGGCACAACAAATGAAAATTACACTCCTTCATGATCACCATATTTTCCATATTAGGCACTTGAGATCTAAATACCCATTTCTGAATAAATTGAACCAGTATTGTGGATTTTATTCAACATTAACGCTTATGGAACATATCAGGTTGGCAAGAATAATGCATTTGTGAATAGTATAGTTCAGCTGTAATTAATGTAACTTTCTTTTTTAGTTTCTAGTCATGATCCACAAGAAAAATGTATAACAGATTTTGTCAAATAAATAAGCTGAACTATGCTATTCACAAATGCATTATACAAGACAAGACTTTGTATATATTTAAAAGAAGAAACTTGAAGCAGGAATGAAACACCAACCTCTTCCAGGTCCCAACAAAGCACCAACAGCTAAACTGCCTTTAAAATAGGAGTTGTGAAGTAACTCCATAAATGCACCTATAAAAGACAAGAAGTTAAAATTAGATAGAAGCCAAAGTGCTATCCTGGGAAGCACTCCACATTATCTAGGTAGCATTATTACAATATTTTTTGCTTGTTGCCTACTCCCACTTTGTCAAGCTCCTAAAAATAGTCTCCACATAAAAAACAAAACTACTACTAAAGTGCTGATACACAATTAAGTCCAAATATGTAAATTATTTAGAGAGATGAACAATTGTAGCCATTTTAATTGGCTTAGCTTTGAGTATAGTAACTTGTAATCAAAGTTAAATTTTGAAAATTCGATGACCATTGTACTTGAATTCAGCTTTCAACATTATCATTGTCGTCAAATATTGGGCACAAATGTTTCGGTTTCCTATTATACAGTTTTTTTGGGAATTCCTACAAAGTTCACAGATATTCAGTAATTTTGGAACTCCTATTATACAGTCCCCAGAATTAACAATCTTTAGTAATCACTGAACTTCTGGCAGTAATTCCTAGATATATCTCGTGCGAATGATCACACCGCCTGAACATCTCTAGTAAAGTGATAGGGCAAATTAACATTCCTTTAGGGAGCTAATGCTACATTTTCTTCCATTCAGTTAGTAAAATCATACACAACTATTTTGCAATCCGCCAAAATTTACCAAACGATTTCAGTCATTCCCTGCATTTCACATGTTGATTCACAAGTTAAGACAAAATGTTGATTCACATGTTGCTCACTTTCACTCATGCACTTTTTTCTGAGCACTCTCACCCGCACACTTGCACTTGCCGGAGGTCTTCCTGGCAGTCTCACTACTCTATGGTTTATCTTGGGGTAGGGATAGGATCTGTCCACATTCTACTCCCCCATACCCCGCCCCCGCAGGATTGGGTATGTTGTTGTTGTCAAAGCGTGAAACTTCAAACATTTCTATTGGGAGCTAATCCTAATACAGTTCACATGCTATTATAATTTCTCTTGCTCATTCCCAACTTAATCAAAATCAAAGAATGGTTACTCATAGGGAAGCATTTCCTACGTTTCACCCTACTCCCGGCAAAGTTCAACTAATCCTTCATCGCCTTCTAATCCTAATTCAGTTAGTTACTCCTATACAACTATTTGTGCACTCAACTAACAATCAACAATATAATAGAATGAACAAAAAAAAAAAAAAAAAAAAAAAAAAAAAAAAAAAAAAAAAAAAAAAAAAAAAAAAAAAAAAAAAAAAAAAAAAAAANGTTTTTGAAAGACCAAAATTTATATAAATTTAGCAATCTATATATAGAATTGACTCCATTGTTCAACGCAAAAAATAACATATATTTTAGGGAACTGGAAATAAGTTTAAGAAAAAAAATTATATTGAAATAAGTTGTATCAACTTTAGAGTTACAACTTACAAGTGTTTGAATCTATACATAAACTAAAAGCGATTTAAATTTAAGTTTATGGGTCTTTTAGAAAAGTTAAACTTAATAAGACGTCTTTCAAGAATTCATAGTCTGTGTAAATTAATTGCTTAGACTATTAAAAACTATAAACTAAAACGGAAGCATTGGTTTAAAACTAATTGTATAACAAGTTTGATCCTTTAGATGGCTACAAAATGATGAAATAGGTTCGATGCTTTAGATGGCTACTTCGAAATATTCGTTTCAATAAATTACTAAACATAACATCTTATTGTAAAATTTGATGAATTTTCTCAAATGTTCTGACATGACCATTGTATAAATCCCCATAATTAACAAAAACAAAACATTGCCTGAACACCACTTACACTTTCTAGATAACTTTTGTAAGAAAAGTACTTCCATTTTGCATTTTTGCATCATCTAGATTAGGGCTGAGCACCGCAGGTTCAAAACCGAACCGGACTGACGAAACCGACCGAACCGACAAAAACTGAACCGGACCGACGGCCCATCGGTTCGGTTTCGGTTTCAGGTTTTATATTATTTCGGTTTTGGGTCGGTTCGGTTCGGTCCGGTTCGGCCCAAAACCGACAAAAACATACCAAAATACAATTAGACCGACGAAACCGAACCGAACCGACGAAAACCGAACCGACCCGACGGCCCGTCGGTTCGTTTTCGGTTTCGGTTTTTCATGAATTTCGGTCCTCAGTTTTTTCGGTTCGGGTCGGTTCTGACCCGAAATCACAAAATGTTGTTTAAAAATATTCTAAATATTTTTGCCGGTATTGAATCCGTGTATAACTCTAGAGGCTATCTTGGTATTTGGTAGTAGCATTGGGGTAGAAAGTGAACATTTTTAAAATAGAAAAATAACCAGTGTTTTTCACGTGGGTAATCGGTTGGAAGNTATCTTGGTACTTGGTAATAGCATTGGGGTAGAAAGTGAACATTTTTAAAATAGAAAAATAACCAGTTTTTTTCACGTGGGTAATAGGTTGCAAGTGCAGTCGTGATTAATCAGCGGTCCATATTTTATTGCAAATTGGATAAAATACAAAAATCAACTGGATAAATATATGCACCTTCCCGATACTCGTTTAAATCATTTAAAATTCTGTACACAATAACAAATTCAACAAAAGAATTTATTTTTGTAAAAGGGGAGTTTATATACTGACAGGTTTCGTTGAGCTCTCTCTATTGCGAGTTTATACGATGTGCATAGGGACGGAACTTGAACGGTATTAGTGAGGAGGCCAACTTGAAAAATATTTATTTTAGGGGGCCGATATATACTACGCTGAAATTTTTGTATTAAAAATGACTAAAACTATATATAAAAGAGTATAAAATGTACACAAGGTCAAAATTTTAGGGGGGAGCCACAGCCCCCTCGGTCCCTTCTAAGTTCCGTCCATAGATGTGCATTATAATTTGTACATTTTGACCAAAATTTCTTATTATTACATCAATGGGGCTCTTAATAACATAACCTGTTGTTAAATCTTCGTTCGCCTTAAAACCGAAAAGAATTCAGTTTTGGTCTAAAATTTACGAATGTCTTTTTCAAAAACAGATAATAAATTGATTAAATTCAGATAACTATTAGAGTAACTAATACGAGTACTAAGTAAAACCGTAAAATATAATATTTATTGACATGTGCATTAGTCTGTATTCAACGGTATGGACCAAAAGTGAGTAGGTAGAGATATGGGATGCCTTTTTTTTAATGCGTTTATATTTTTAAGAAAAAATTAATGCATTTTATATTCATACACATGATAATATCATGTTATTATTTCTTTCTTCTGATCATTGGAAGCATTTGCGAGCCCTACCTAACCAAACACACGAAGCCACGTTGACCAAGAACATAAGTTAATTTTTGAGTAAATTGCATTTTTGGTCCCTAAGGTTTGGCCAAATTGCAGCTTTGGTCCTTAACGTTTCGAAAGTGCAACGGTGGTCCTCATTTTAAAGTTTTTGCTGCATGTTTGGTCCATCAAATGACACAAATACCCCTGTCATTTTCTTTTTTAATATTCCTTTTAATTTTTTAACACAAATGGTCCTTCTGTTGCGCAAGGCTTTACAAATTTAGTCATTTTTTCACAAATGGTCCTTCTTACACAAAATCGTCCTTGTGTTCCGCGAGGGTTACACAAATGGTCCTTGAGTCCGTTTTTCTTCCGGTTTTTACGTTTTCGTCCGTTTTTCTTACGTTTTTTCGGTTTTTGTCTATTTTTGTCCGTTTTTATCTGTTTTTGTCCGTTTTTCTTATGTTTTTGTCCGTTTTTCTTACGTTTTTTACGTTATCGTCCGTTATTCTTACGTTTTTTTCCGTTTTCATACGTTTTGTCCGTTTTTCTTACATTTTTTCATTTTTTGTCCGTTCTTATCCGTTTTTGTCTGTTTTTCTTACGTTTTTGTCCGTGTTTCTTATGTTTTTGTCCCTTTTTTTTCCCGTTTTATCCGTTTTTGTTCATTTTCCATACGTTTTTGTATGTTTTTTTCCGTTTTCTTTTTTTTTTTTTGTCCGAATTTTTTATTTAGTCCGAATTTTTTGTCCGATTTTTTTTGACCAAATTTTTTTAAAAAATAAATAAAATTAAAAAAAAAGAATCAAATTTTTTGTCCGAATTTTTTGTCCGAATTTTTTTTCTTTTTTATCCGAATTTTTTTTAAAAATATAAAAAATATAAAAAGTTCAAAATTTTTGTCCGAATTTTTTTTGTCTGAATTTTAATTTTTTTTTTATTATTTTATTTTATTTTATTTTTTTTTAAAAATTTGGTCAAAAAAATCGGACAAAAATTTTGATTTTTTTGATTTTTTTATTTTTTTTAAATTCGGACAAAAAAGAAAAAAAAATGGGACAAAAATTTTGAACTTTTTTTTTCGGAATAAAGAAAAAATTCGGACAAAAAATTCGGAATAAATAAAAAAATTCGGACAAAAACGAACAAAAACAGAAAAAACTTAAGAATAACGGACGAAAACGTCAAAAAACGTAAGAAAAACGGACAAAAACGGATAAAAAGGGACAAAAACGTAAGAAAAACGGACTAAAACATAAGAAAAATGGATAAAAACGGACGAAAATGGAAAAAACGTCAGAAAAAATGGACAAAAACGTAAGAATAACGGACGAAAACGTAAAAAAAGTAAAAAAAAACGTAAGAAAAACGCATAAAAACGTAAGAAAACTGACAAAAACGGACCAAAAACCGAAAAAATGTAAGAATAATGGACAAATCCTAAGAATAACGGACGAAAACGTAAAAAACGTAAGAAAAACGGACAAAAACGTAAGAAAAACGGACAAAAACGGAAAAAACGTAAGAAAAACGGACAAAAACGTATGAAAACGGAAAAACGTAAGAATAACGGACGAAAATGTAAAAAAAAGTAAGAAAAACGGACAAAAACGTAAAAAAAAACGGACAAAAACAGATAAAAACGTAAGAAAAACGGACGAAAACGTAAAA
This sequence comes from Artemisia annua, assembly GCA_014162995.1. Lineage (NCBI taxonomy): Eukaryota > Viridiplantae > Streptophyta > Magnoliopsida > Asterales > Asteraceae > Artemisia > Artemisia annua. The sequence continues at coordinate 84,295 of LBNU01003882.1, read as the reverse complement.
ACCGGAAGAAAAACGGACTCAAGGACCATTTGTGTAAGCCTTGCGCAACACAAGGACGATTTTGTGTAAGAAGGACCATTTGTGAAAAAAGGACTAAATTTGTAAAGCCTTGCGCAACACAAGGACCATTTGTGTTAAAAACTGAAAAGGAATATAAAAAAAGAAAAGGACAGGGGTATTTGTGTCATTTGATGGAGACCAGGGACCAAACATGCAGCAAAAACTTTAAAATGAGGACCACCGTTGCACTTTCGAAACGTTAAGGACCAAAGCTGCAATTTGGCCGAACCTTAGGGACTAAAAATGCAATTTACTCTTAATTTTTAGAGTAAATTACTTAAATAAACCGTTTATAAACTTTATACAAGGAGTGATACGCGAGTTTACGGATATAAACCTCACACACAAAATTATCTAAAATAAACTTTTAAATATTATCCGTTAGATCTATTGCTAGATTAGTTTCTAACCGTACACGGTATAAAAGGAGTGATATGCGAGTCGTGGGCGAGGCCTATCAATATACATGTGATTCAGAAAGATGGGCGAGGCCTAGGTGAATGTTTAGGGCGAGTCCTAGGCGAGGTGAGCGGCGAGGTGAGGGTTTAGGGCGAGGCCTAGACGAGGTGAGAGGTGAGTAAAAATAAACTTGGGCGAGGATCATGGGCGAATATATTCACTAAGTGCAAATAATACAACTTTACTTTTGGGCGAGAATCCTGGGCGAGACAAAGTTACCAGCATGCTTTGAGAGATGATGGATGGGTTTCAATATTTTCCCACTTTCCAAACTGTTTACCACACTTATGGCGCGTGACCCATAAGATTTTGTCTCTAATGTAACTTTAGGTTTTCGTGTGGTTCCATTCTTCCATGTAACTCCTCCACCATTTGCAATTCCATTCCTATCTAATAATTTAGCTACACATGAATGAAATGCAATCTCATTAATATTCTTTGACCTGCAAATATATTCAATAAGTGCAAATATACAACTTTACTTTTGGGGCAAATCTTATTGATTTGGGGCGATGATATGGGCGAACGGAAAGTGAAAAGGTTGATTGTGACATATTTTGGTCACTTTGGTAAACCATCTAAAAAAGGTTCATTCCCGTAAAATCACTCACTATAAGGTTCATTCTTGTAATTGCTTTTAATTTTTATATGTTCATGGAATTGATTAATAGTACTATCAAAGTATAGGTTCATTAAATATTACTCGTAAGAACCTCTCAAGTTGGTTTTTAACATGATAGGTTACATTGTTTGTAGTGTGAGGAGCGAAACAATAAATAGGATTTAATTTCGATTAAAAGAAAAAACATTTATCCATTTACTTTTTTATGGTTGACTAACATAACCTATCATGTTATAACTAACTTTAGAGGATCCTAATCCTTAAATATGTTGTTGTTTTCAATAAATCGACAATCGAAAGCACTTTCTGTTTTCTTTTTTTTCTTTTAAATGGACAAGCTCAAACTTATAAACTCAATGTCCTAGCTATGTTATATATGATTGACCAACATAACCTATCATGTTATAACTAACTTTAGAGGATCCTAATCCTTAAATATCTTGATGTTTTCAATAAATCAACAATCGAAAGCACTTTTTTTTTCTCTTAAATGACAAGCTCAAACGTATAACCTCAATGTCCTAGCTAATGTTATATATGATATTTAAGAGGTTTTAATATGTTTCTTTGGAATAATTCTTAACTTTTGTCATGGTCAGTGTGGGACTTCGTTTTATTTTAAGATGCATGACGATATGTCACGATTTATTCACATGATTGAAGTTCCTTATAGGATGCATGCTTGCTCTTGTTCACGAGATTTTTGGTAGATAAAAACTAGACAAATTGACATAAAAATTATAAGTATTTTAAAATGCATGACGATATGCGATTTATTCACATGATTCAAGTTTCTCGTCATCATGCATTCCTCTTTTCAATTGTAAGTATTGTGTTCTTTAATCTTGATTTTAGTTGCTTGTAGCAGTTTGGGGAAAGATTAGAATGGTCATACAACTTGAGCATTTTCAGTTTTGTAAAGGATACTGGTACGTTTAAAACCAACGTATATTATATTCTCAAAGAAATCCGCTAGAAATACGGATAACCCGAGGTCGTAGTCCGTGTGAAGGTGAATGGAACCGTAGTTAACGATTCGTGAATTTGTGTAGTGAAAAGTGAAATAAAAGTGAATATGTGGATATTTAGACTACAAATTATAAAATAACAAATAAACACCTAAATTACACACGTAAATAAAACACACTAATTAAAAACGTAAATTAAAACGTAAATAACGTAAATCCCGGGCTAATCCCGAGATTTAAAAGCAACTACTTTAAATAAAAGGGCTACGGGGGCAATTTAAATTTTATAAAATACTAAATGTAATTAAAAACTTTCTGGAAAATTAAAAAATATTTTTTTACTTTTCTTTAATTTGAATTAATTAAAAACTCTTTTTGTATTTTGTTTATGATTTAAAAAGTAAATAAATATGAAAAATAACTTAAGAAGTGAAAATTTAATTTTGTAAAACCTAAATTAACTGAAAACTATTTTTGAAATTAAAATAAAATTTATTTTGTCATTTTATGATTTATTATTAATTAAAAAGGATTAAAAATGATTTAAAACTAATTTAATTATTAAAATATATTAAAAATGCAAATAATTAAGAAAAATGAAAAATTATTTTTTTTAAAATTCTAATTTAACTAAAAACTAATTTTAGAAATGAAAAATATTTTTATGGATTTTTATGAATTTAAAAATGATTAAAAAGGATTTAAAATTTATTAAAACTAATTTAAATTAAAATAAATAGTAAAACGCCATAATTAATTCTGAAATTTTTCTGGAAAATCAAAAATATTATTTAAAACCTAGGAAAAATAAAATTAGCAGTTATCTAACCTTAATAAGCAAAATGGATACAAAAAGCAGTTGAATAAGCACTAAATAATAAGCCAATAAGCACTATAATGCACACAAAGCTCAGGAACAGTAGAAGCAACATCAATAAGCTCAAAACAACTCATATAGCAAAGATAAGCACAGTGAATACGCCAGATAAGCAATTATGCAGTAGCAACAGTTGGACAGAAACAAGGCTCACAGGTCCTACTTTAAGCAGTGAGATAAGCAGTCTAATAAGCTGAATATTGAAAGATTAGGGGGGCAAAAGCTATAACACCCAGGAGACAGTAGAAAAACACTAAAAGCCCTAAATTTAAACCACCAATTGATCCCTAATTTATGCCTAGTTCAGCAAGCAGAAACTGGTACAAAGAAATATCATAGCAGATTTTGACTTTTTATTTTGCACTAAGACTTTGACTATAGCCAATTTTAATGGGTCACTACTGCTTCAAGATGTATACTAAGCAAGTTTTATTACTAAAAACACAATCTCTAACTCAGAATGCACAGATTGAACAAGATTTGCAAGCTCAGATAACCAATTATGCATACAGTGATCCAATTTAAGGCAAACTTTGACTTTTTATGTTAAGGATGCAATTTTTATGGTTTATATAACTCTAATATGACCTCAGGAAACTAAACATGCAGAAAGACAAGCACTATAACCACAAAAGCAGGCAAATAAAAGTAGAACCAAACACCCCTTAAACCCTAAGTTTACACTACAACTTAGGATTTAAAGATTAACACTGCCAATCTAATGATCCAATGCTGTTACTTAACTATTCTTAATGCTAACTGATCAATAAAAACAGGCCAAGGACAACCATAACACACTATGCATATTATAGCTAAATTAGACAGTAGAAACTAAATAAATCAAACTAGAGCATATAAAGACACCAAATAAGCATTCATTAACTACAATAAGCAGAGACAAACACAGATAAGCTAAAAACTACAGTACTAAGCTATTATAAAGAAAGATGCAAAAATCAAAATTAAGGAACTTACTAGTAAACCCCTAGCTAAACAAGGGGATCACTTCAACAAAAGCCTGTCTTTAAACAAGCTTCAAGCTCACCACAGGACACCAAAACCACAGATCAAGACACCATTCTTCAAAGGATTCTAAGCAGTTGACTTTCGTTGACTAGATTTGGATTTTGAGATTTTTGATTGTTTTAAGTTACCAACACACTCACAAAAGCTAGAAAGCTGATATGAGCTTAAAATCTACTGAAAATAGCTTGGATACAAGCTGGAGTTTGGAAAAACAAACATATTTTTGAATTTTTTATATATTTTCTGATTTTTTTGTTATTTTTGTAAAAGTTAAGTTAATGAAAAAGTTTAAACTTACAAAAGCTACAAACTGATCTGAAAAGTTTATTGAAGCAGAAAGTAAGCTAGATTTATTGATTTTAAGCTAAAACTTAAACTAAGCACACAGATTAAACAAGAGTTAAAAGGATTAACTAAGGATTTTTCATTAAGAAGATTGAGATTACATTATTATTAAGCTAAGAATACATTTGAGAAAACAATTTGACAGCATTTCCTTAACTAAAAACTACACACTAAATATGGAGAAATGAGGAGGTTTAAATAGCCGAGCCCAAGGTGAGGGTGCTAGTGTTTTGGAAGCTGCCAGAAGGTTAATCTTAGCCATATATCACTCATCCTTATCATGATGTCGACATCCCATCAGTCCTTAGCCTTTAAATTGGTCCTTATCCTCTGTCCACGTTTTTCAGTCCAATCAGAAGGCTTCATGGAGCCACGGTGGCAGATTTATGACAACATTCTGACATGGCAGTGCTTCTAGAAGGTCATGGGATAAGATGTTAGTACGAGGTTTGGTTTTGATTTGGTACGAGGTTAATTTGGCAGGGATATACAGTGGGGGTGAAAATGGCGGGTGGTAATTATTTATTTAATTTTGACTTGGTGGGTGGGTCGGGTCTTGTGTAGCAGGCCGAGTCCTTAATAGAAAGGGATGGTGGGGTTTGTGTTCGTTTTGGCCAGGTGTTAATGGAGGGTTAAGTTTTTTTTTTTTTTTTTTTTTTTTTTTTTTTTTTTTATGGGTTATATTCATTTTGGGTTTAAGTGAATAAATGGAATCTGGTTTTGTAGTAGAATTAAATTCAAGGGACTAAAAATGTAACTTCTGAAATTATAGGGACCAATGCTGGCAATTTCCAATAATATTCTCCAAGGATCATTTGTGACATTCTTGAATCTTTGGAGGACTTGGTATGTCATTTCTTCAAAATATTTCTTTCAAGGACCAAATATGACAAATCTTGAAACTTGAAGGGCCAAATATGTAATTTCTTCAAACTCTTAACCAAGGACCAATCTTGTCATTTCTGAAACTTTAAGGACTTTATTGGACTTTATGAGCTTTGACTTTGACCACTAGCTTTCCCGGCTCCGGCTTTTGACACTTTTTTAATTCTCGTGCTCGTTTTGTCATTTTCTCGTGATTTTTCGTCCTTTTGTTATAGATCCATACCTGCACATTCAAAAACACAAAAACACGAATATTTGGCAATTAGTTTTTGGTCTATTTGGCCGGGTTTTAGTCAAGAAAAGGTATGTGAATTATCACATACCAGATACTAGTGTAATTTTGATTTTTGTAAGGATAGTGATGTAGGTGTTAACTTTTGTAAGGTTATAGATAAAATCCTCTCTATAATTTTATATGATTTTTTAATATTTATTTTATATTAGTTAGAATTTAAGGTATATTATTTTCTTTTGCGCTAAAACATTGTGTATCCGTCACTGATGGTACGTGCCTTGAACCATTAAATTTATCTATAAAAGTAAGTTAACAATATCACATTACTTGACGCTTTTGGTAGTTTAGTAGTATCAAACCACTAAGATATCATCACGGTTCCTAGTGGGTTTTTTGTTGTCTAACTAACTTGACAGGCTGTTCATCGGTTCGACTATCAGGTTATTCAGTTTATTCGGTTCAGTTAGTTTGGTTAAAAAGATTTCTAAGTAAAACCGAATTCAAAATGGATTAAATCAAACAGAAAACCGAATTTGAATTCGGTTCGGTCGGTTTTCATTTTACCAAAACCACATTTAAACCAAAAACCGAATATTTAATTTGGTTCGGTTCGGTTGGTTTCGGTTACTGTAGGTATTATCCGATTTGTGAACACCCCTAGATGAGCCTACGTTTCCAATACAGTGTTTCACAAACACTAAACAACTAATACCGATGGTTGTCTTGATGTCATGTTATAGAAACTTTGATGAGTGCGTTCGAGAGGCTTTGGACTTATACTCAATTCCAGCAAGATTAAGTATTGTTACTTTTTAAGAAACAAGTATCTTATATTTAGGCGGGGTGTTATGGGTGAGGGGAAGGTGAGGTGAAGGAGAGGTGGAGCCATGACGGGGCTACAAGGTTGGCCAGTGAAGAGACGATTTTTCGAGTTGGTTGGGGTGAAGGATTTCACCTAACGGTTAAAAAATGAAGGTAAGATTAAAGTAAGATGATGTGTTAAAAAGCTGATGTGACAGCTAAAGTGAAGGTGAAGAGGAGGTAACCAATACACCAAGCCTTAGTGTATCCTTTAGTTTTTTACAAGTTGATCAACATTTCACACTCGTATTATAATGTCTATAATGGTAGATGTGATCATTCAAAAGGTGAATTTCATCCGATACCTAAAATTATATATCTAAATCTAGGGGTGTTCAGAAATCGGGTACCATCGAAAGGAATCGAAAAACGAAATCAAAGTGAATCGAATATGTTATCAAACCAAATTTGCTAAAACCGAAGCGAACCGAATTAAATATTCAGTTTACGGTTTATATATGATTTTGATAAAAATAAAACCGAATCGAATCGAATACCGAATTCACATAAATAATATTATTTATATATTTATATAAAAAAAACACCATTAAAACTCTTTGTTTCTTATGGATAATTATTAGTGGATGTCCATATAGCCCATAAGAGGCCCACAACCCATTTAAGTATTAGGGTTTTTACCCTACTGTTTATCTTATATATACCCCATGTATCTCTAATATTATAATATCAATTGAAGAATATTCATTCCCCTATTCTTGTTCATAACACGTTATCAGCACGCTCTAAAATTTTAGTTTTGTTTTTCATTACTCTCGATTCACTGGTACGTCTTCAACCCTTCCATAAACGGTACGTAACCGGCTTTCATCAAAGTTCATAGTTCGATTATACCAGTGGTGTGTTTTGTAGTTTGTGTGAACACGTGGAATTTTAGGGAGCGTAAAGTTGTGATTTTTGTGTTCGTTTAATGCGTAGTATGATAACTCGTATTCTAAAACCATAGCCGTTGCTTTAAATTGGTGATCATTGATTAAGCATTGTAAGATTTATTCAGCATTAATTAGGTTACCATTATTGGTTAAATAAGTAAATAACTAATCGCAAGTTCTTAACCATATTTTGTTTAAACCTAAATAAATTTATAGCTTTTGTAAGAGGGCTATTTTAGTCAGATGTATAAGACAATAGTTGTATGCCTAAACATTAGTGAGGTGACTTTTGGCTGTCTAGGAATTAATTAGCAATGCGTTTGGAATGGAAATTTCTAGTATTATTCTGGTATAATTATAATTAGGATGTGTATGAAATTTCCTTAAATAGCATAGTGTATGGAAGTTTATATGAAATTGCTAAGAACTTTCCTTCTAGTGGACATTGCTTTCATTAACCAATGTTTCTTATCTCAAAGATAAGGTTGCAATTATATACATGTAAAAAGTTATTTTTTTAGGCTCTACGTATCTATGTTGCTCTGAAAATAATAATGGTGCAGAAGCAGCGTAGTCAAAGGCATAACTGTTATTAGGGTTGCGTTGGATTGGATCAAAATCTTTTTATTGGGTTGTGACCCATATTATATTATAAAATTCACGGAAGTTAAAATGTCTATGTGATATATGTGTATGTGATTGATGCCGACGAATGTGATATGTGCTTGGTAAAAAGGCTGGACATGACATACTCTTTTCATCTACAATTTTTGCAAGTTAATTGGTCGAATAATATCAAACTTCTATAATAGAAAGAAAGTTGTCTACTTTGAATAAGTTAAGGCACACTAATACGTGACACCATATGAAGTACAAGTTAGGATACTCCCTAGATATCATCAATAATAGATGCACTAATTGACTATCATTTTTAATAAGTGTTTATATATGAAGATGAAGTCATGTATGAGTAATGCTGTAAACAAGTGATGCTTAATTGCTTCAAATTATGTAAAACAACGAGCTCTAATAGATTACTATTAAATAGTATTTTTTGAATATGCTCAACTCTTCAAAGTTTATATGATAATATGATGATCAATGTAAGTGTCATGATAAGACAAAAGATAAAAAATGATAGCGCGCAAAAGATAAAGTTGGCATTGAAAATATACATCTTCGTTGTAAATATGAGAACCTTTTTTCTCTAAATGTAGTTTATTCATTATACACCGTGGAGTAGGGAAATGATGTAGTAACCATAATTATGGTGAATTTTGTAATATTCTTGTTAAGGTTGTGAGTATATAAGGAGTTTTACTTGACTCAGATTATGACATTGGGTTTGACTTATATAGTTTATATATGTGACTTATCTATCATGCTATTTTATTTGCTTATACTGATTAAGAGAATGTATTGTTATGCAAATAGAGCAACCTCACTCGTATCGAACATGTTTTCTTCTTTAATAATGATTTAGGCTAATGTGCATATTATATTTAAAGCCTTAAAATGATTTGTATTAAATTACGTGGAAGCCATAAAAGTGCTTATATAATTTGATTGGAGAAACAAAAGTATAAATGCGATGATGCATTAGTTTCTCCATATTATTCGACTTTATATAAAGAATGTGCAACTGAAGCACGTGGTTATAAAGTATAAGTTTGTGAGCCAAGATTATTTTATTGAGTGGCATGACCGGTTGTACCATCCTTAGTCAATGATGATGCGAAATGTATAGAAGAAAAATAAGTTTCTTCAAAGATAGATTTGATTGTTCTCAATGGAATGAAAGTTAATTGTTCATATATCACCACCATATTAAATAAGGACTTTATCCTATAAGTTATAAATTTTTGGAAAGAATATAAAGGGGATGTATGTAGGCCTATACATCCGCCATGTGGATCATTTTGAATTTTAAAATCGATGCATCGTCAAAATGATCATCAAATACGCAACTGAAAGTTGGCGTGATTAGTGGCTCAGCTTATGAAATGTGAGCACGGTTTTCCAAATTATATTATTGAGAATGGTGATGAATACTTTCAAGTATTGGGCGATTATTGGAATAAGTGTTGAACATAAAAGTAGCCCATGTTCATAAGCGAATTGCTTTTGTTGAGACGTTACAAACGTCTTCAGTTGATTGCAAAGCCAATAATATTATGAGAACAAAAGTCTTAGTTTATGGGGCATGTTATAAAATATGAATTCGCCTGCCAGCAATTTATAATGAATCCTCCCCATTAGAATGGTTTTGGTCACGAACCATATGTTGCTCATATAAGAATTTTGTAAATGTGCGGTATATATTTCTTGTAAATCCATCACAACGCACAATAATAGGATGTTGAAATGGAAACGCACAATAATAGGATGTTGAAATGGATAATTCATTCAGGGGGAGAGAATGAGCAGCGAGGGATATGGAATGAATTATGATATAAATGTTGATCCTCACATTAATAAATATGAACTAAAAGTTCAAGGGACAAATAATATTCCAGATCTAGTAAATGCCAGGCATGTTTAGTGACGTAAAGAAAGTGACTAGATCATATTACGCTACTATTGCTCCAATTATAATGTATGTTTAAACATGAAAATAAATGATTGGTAGTGAGTCTGTGGCATGGCTGCAGCATGATAGACTAATCGATTCCAAGTAAAAGTCCTCGAATGAATAAATGAAATGGAGCAAGAAAATTAAGATGGTTGAATTGAGGTAATAAAGACCCCATAGTCTCCTAAAGAGACACTAGACATGAAGGTAATTGGAAAAAACCCTGGGTACGTGAAAACTATGAGATCTCAATAAATGAATATAATGCAATGTCTAGTAAAGTGTGGAATCGAAAAGTAATGAATTGACGTCGATATGGTAATGATTATGTAAATAAATAAGATAGCGCTATAATCATGGTGAAGATCATGGAAGCATACCTGCATGAAGTGCAGATGTAAAAAACGAATGGCCAAAAGAAGTAAAGACGCAAACAACTAATAAAAGATTAAAGTCTTTTGTGACGAGACATGGTTACTGGGACTTGAAGTCCGTACATATGAATGTGTTAAATTATTGGATATGCATTAGTCATTATATGAGAGCGAAATTTAAGTATTGAAACTATTATATTTAAGGCATAATTGATGGCACACAAATATTTTCGCAAAGACTTTGCATATAGAGACATGATCTCATGTGGTGGATCCAATAATCTATCTAATATTTATAAGTCTGGCGATATGATTAATCGATATGCGTCTAAAATATAAATGAATAGAGCTCATGTGATGTTGATATTTTATTATTGGATATAAAATGCATGAAGCATGCTAGTGATTACTAATTTTTAAAAGCATATGACAAAGGTTCTCGAGAACTCTACCTGATTATGTTGAATTAATAATGTTTTGGGCAAATGTGTTATAGTTGCATTAGTCTATAGTATTGTGCCAAATAAAGAACTATGTTTGCCTATGAAACTTTATTATGAGATCTTGATTTGCATATGGTTTAACTTTCATATAGTTTGTAAAGGTGATTAAATGAACGGAAATTGAATTTGAAACAAAAGACAAAGTTTGTCTTTATTGCGAATTGAACATCTTAAGGATGAAAATTTTGTGCATCATGAAAATTATAGAAATATGCTAACTATCTTTATATGGATAAACGACACTCATATTTATGAGGTCACATGATGTTGAAAAGACTCCCTTGATTTATAAAGATGATGNCGAGACATGGTTACTGGGACTTGAAGTCCGTACATATGAATGTGTTAAATTATTGGATATGCATTAGTCATTATATGAGAGCGAAATTTAAGTATTGAAACTATTATATTTAAGGCATAATTGATGGCACACAAATATTTTCGCAAAGACTTTGCATATAGAGACATGATCTCATGTGGTGGATCCAATAATCTATCTAATATTTATAAGTCTGGCGATATGATTAATCGATATGCGTCTAAAATATAAATGAATAGAGCTCATGTGATGTTGATATTTTATTATTGGATATAAAATGCATGAAGCATGCTAGTGATTACTAATTTTTAAAAGCATATGACAAAGGTTCTCGAGAACTCTACCTGATTATGTTGAATTAATAATGTTTTGGGCAAATGTGTTATAGTTGCATTAGTCTATAGTATTGTGCCAAATAAAGAACTATGTTTGCCTATGAAACTTTATTATGAGATCTTGATTTGCATATGGTTTAACTTTCATATAGTTTGTAAAGGTGATTAAATGAACGGAAATTGAATTTGAAACAAAAGACAAAGTTTGTCTTTATTGCGAATTGAACATCTTAAGGATGAAAATTTTGTGCATCATGAAAATTATAGAAATATGCTAACTATCTTTATATGGATAAACGACACTCATATTTATGAGGTCACATGATGTTGAAAAGACTCCCTTGATTTATAAAGATGATGATCACAATATCGATTTAAATGCGCCATACTAGATTGTGTATATGTGAAGTACAAGGATGTACTTGAATAAGATGTATGATGTATCTTAATCCTTAAATTGGATATGTGAACAAAATGTAGAGAATATTTCTTCATGTGATTCTATCAAAACACTTTAAGGCGCATTTCACTGATTCAATGGGCATAAGTGATGTGATCATCAGAGGGAGAGAAGATACGCGTTGCACTCTTTTTCCCTTGACCACGGTTTTGTCCCCACAGGGTTTTCCGGCAAGGTTTTTAATGAGGTAACATCCCCGAGTGTATAAAGGGGTTATGTACTCTTTTTCCTTCACTAGAATTTTGTCCCACTGGGTTTTATCTAGTAAGGTTTTAATGAGGCATATTATTCAAATGGAGTACAACAAATATTTCAGTATCTTCAAGGTACAAAGGATATGGGGTTATATTTCACTAACCTATAAAATACAAGTCTAGTTGGTTTTGCAGATGCCGGATATATGTCTGACCCTCACAATGGTCGATCTCAAACTGTATATGTATTTACAAATGGAGGAACCGCAATTTCATGGCGTTCAGTTAAGCAAACGATCTCAGCGACTTCATTTAACCATGCAGAAGTTCTAGCGATAAATGAAGCAAGTCGAGAATGTATTTGGTTTACATACGTAGATCATGTGGTATTTTTCAGAAAAGGGGGCACCAACAATTTTTGAATTGCTTAACTTAAAAAAGTTCGTTCAAGCGGCAATTTGGAGGGATCTATTTACCTAGGAGCTTCCTACCTCAACATTTAGGAAACTAAGTCACAACATTGAGATGCGTTGACTCAAAGAGCACAAGTGATATAGTCATCAGAGGGAGACAATACGCGCTGCACTCTTTTTGTCCTTAGTCATGGTTTTGTCCCACTGTGTTTTCCTGACAAGGTTTTTAATGAGGCAGCATTTTCTAAGCTTATTAACAATATGGACATCCAAGAGGGAGTGTTATGGATAATTATTAGTGGATGTCCATATAGCCCATAAGAGGCCTGCAACCCATTTAACTATTAGGGTTTTTACTACTGTTTATCTTATATATACCCCATGTATCTCTGACATTATAATATCAATTGAAGAATATTCATTCCCCTATTCTTGTTCATAACATTGTTAATATAAATATAACATTTTTTAAGCTTAAAATATTTTTGGTGCTAAAAAGATATAAATTTGTAGAAAAAAGTATAAATTACGTAATTTGGGTTATTCGGGTCTACCCGAAAACCGAACCGAATTCAAATTCGGTTCGATTATGGTTTCGGTTTTAATCAGAAAAAATTTAACCAAATTAACCGAACCGAATAACCAGGGACGGAGCCAAATAAGACATAGGGTATGCCATGGCCAACCCCAAACTTCTATAGATACCTATGGCATGCATATATTAGCATATATTATAAATCCATTATATAGTTTTTGGCCCACCCAAATATAAAAGACTTGAATCATCCAAATAAACATATAAGAAGTGTAGTGTCAAGTTATGGAATTTCAGTCGCCAATGAGAAAAAAATAACTTATTAACTGAACCAGTTGCTTTTCATTATATTTACTTTTGTGACTAATGAAATATTTGAATGAGTGGCGATCTTTAATTTATTAATTTATTGTTGAGAAAGATATTGCAAAAATTTTAGTTTAGATTATTTTAATGAAAAGTTTTTACTATAAGACTTGCTCTTAAATTTTATACATTTACCTTTCTTAAATTATTTTGTGTTTGTTTCGGCCAACCCGGATGAAAGATCCTGGCTCCGTCACTGCGAATAACTCGATAATCGAACTGATGAACACCCCTTCTAAATCACTTGCAACATCAAACATTAATTTTGATAATTATGTGATCTGAAGCAGATCGGGCTTTTACATATATTAGTAGGAGAAAGGCAAATCAGGTTAGACAAAAACCCTACTCAAAAGAAGTCGTAGTATTTCAGGCAATCATTTTCTAACTATTTTTGGCTTTGCAGGACATAAGTTTGTTTATGTTTAACTTTTGATTGGTTTTTTGGCTATGGGCTTAGGAAAAAGAAGTTTGTTTTAGCTTTGTTTTTCACATTATTTATTTTCTTCTCTTGTTTTTTCAAACTTTTTTCAATTTCAAATCATACGAAATACTTTTTCCGTCTCAAAATAATTGCCCATCGACAAAAAATACAGAATGAAAAAAAAAAAAAAAAAAACGTAATTATTGTTGTTTCTACAAAATAACAATTTTACCTTTAAATAATTAATTGTTGCATACTAAAAGTTTGTAATACAATTTATAGGAAGAATACTATAGTAATCTCGACTAAATTTTTGTATCCATTTTTAGTAATACACAATTAATTTGAGACAACCCAATATGGATAACAATATTGGGACGATGAATACATATAAAGTGAAAAAAATTCTTTCTTGTTTATGAAAAATAAGATAAACAAAAGTTAATTTACACCACTTGATAAAAGTTACCCACTTTAACCACCACAAGAAAAAATCACAAAACATCATCCTAAAATCCCATCTTCTTCATCCTCACTTCCTCACCACACTCAACAAAACAAAAAAACATTGAAACAATGCATTCTCATAATGAAACCAAACCCACCAAAATTGACATCCCATTATCCATTATCAGCCCTTCATCACTTTTGTTCTTCAAACCCATTTCCACAAACCATTCCAACCAAAAACCCATTCCAAATATCCAAACATTGCTTACCCAAACATCCCATGATATTGTTTCTAGGATTCATGACACTGTTCAAGAATGTGTTGGTGTTGTTCAAAAACTTGCTTTGAGGAATGAGTTTTTTAGTAAGGTGTATCATGAGTACCATAACTTCTGTCAGGTAATTTTAGTACTTGATAGTTTAGTGTGGTATTTTATGTTGTTGTATTGTAAATTGTTATAATGTAATTTTGGTATTGAATTTCGCGCAAATAATGTACTTTTTCAAATGTACCGTTTTATCTGAAATGTTTTTTTTTAATACATAAATAGTTCAATATGTAAGTTGTTTTGTGGTAAATTGGCAGACTAATACACGGGGCTTGAAACCACCACGACACAAGTAAAGCCCTCCTCTTAGGAGAGGTTGGCGTGAATATGCAGTGTTGTTACGTGCTTACACGGCATTATGCCATTATACATAGTTTTAGTTATTTATATATTTGGATTGAAATGAAGTTGGTTGTGAGTTCTTTAGTTAAGTTTTTTTGGTGCAAAAGGTGAACATATATTAGACTTCCAACCAAAGTACAACTTATAGTAACCCTGATTAGGACACGCCCTTAATCAGATCAAAAAATACAACATACAGCTATATATCATAAAAAACAACATACTATAGAAGCAAACTAGAACATCCATCGTNATATATATATATATATATATATATATATATATATATATATATATATATTTACAAAATAACAGTTTTACCCTTAAATAATTAATGTTGCTCACTAAAAGTTTGTAATAACAATTTCTAGTAAGAATACTATACTAATCTTGACTAAATTTCTGTATCAATTTTTAGTTATACACAATTAACTTGGGACAACTCAAAATGTGGATACCAATATTGTGACGAAGAGTACATATGCATGTTTGTCATATGAGATTATGGAGAGATTATGCTTCTTTTTCTAAAAAAAATAAGCTACTTAAAAACTAATCTTTGTTTGACAGATAAAACTTATAAGAGATTATAAAAAAACTAAACTTCCATAATTTCTGGAAATTAAAAGTTACTTTACGTAGTTTATAAAAATAATCTTTTTTTATAATCTTTTTAAGCACCAACACCATCACCAGCATCAGCATCAAACGAAGAGTACATATAAAGTTAGAAAAATTCTTCTTTTTTTATGAAAAATAAGCTAAACAAAACAAGTTAATAAATTCTTTTACACCAACGTTACCACTTGATAAAAGTTACCCACTTTAACCACCACAAGAAAAAAATCACAAAACATCATCCTAAAATCCCATCTTCTCCATCCTCACTTCCTCACCACACTCAACAAAACAAAAAACATTGAAACAATGCATTCTCATAATGAAACCAAACCCACCAAAATTGACATCCCATTATCCATTATCAGCCCTTCATCACTTTTGTTCTTCAAACCCATTTCCACAAACCATTCCAACCAAAAACCCATTCCAAATATCCAAACATTGCTTACCCAAACATCCCATGATATTGTTTCTAGGATTCATGACACTGTTCAAGAATGTGTTGGTGTTGTTCAAAAACTTGCTTTGAGGAATGAGTTTTTTAGTAAGGTGTATCATGAGTACCATAACTTTTGTCAGGTAATTTTAGTACTTGATAGTTTAGTGTGGTATTTTATGTTGTATTGTAAATTGTTAATTTTGAGTGATTAGTATTGAATTTCGCGCAAATAACGTACTTTTTCAAATGTACCGTTTTAAATAGTTCAATATGTAAGTTGTTTTGTGGTAACCGTGGTTTCTGACCTTTTGGCGGACTAATACACGGGGCTTGAAACTACCACGACACAAGTAAAGCCCTCCTCTTAGGAGAGGTTGGCGTGAATATGTAGTGTTGTTACGTGCTTACGCGGCATTATGCCATTATACATAGTTTTAGTTATTTATATATTTGGATTGAAATGAAGTTGGTTGTGAGTTCTTTAGTTAAGTTTTTTTGGTGCAAAAGGTGAACATATATTAGACTTCCAACCAAAGTACAACTTATAGTAACCCTGATTAGGACATGCCCTTAATCAGATCAAAAAATACAACATACAGCTATATATCATCAAAAACAACATACTATAGAAGCAAACTAGAACATCCATCTTCCACTCATACCAGAGACTTATAATTCACCTTTTATAGCACCTTTACCATCCAACTGCATTTCCATATCAACCTCCACTATGGCCATTCAACCAGCCCACAACAGCCACAGTAAGAGAATTGTATGGCTTCATTGGGAACCCAATCCATCCAGTCAAGGGCTCTTCCAAATCCTCTACATCCAGTTAAGTTAATTGAATGTGGTTTAGTTATGTGATTAAGTTGTTATAATAGTGCTATATATTGCTGATTTACAAAATGAAAATGCTGAATGGTTATGATAAAGGGGTGTTTGGATGTCGGTCTTGACATTGGTTATGTGATATTAGCAGGGCCGTCTCGTGGATTTCGGTGGCCCTGTGCTATAAATTAAACTAGGCCCTGTTGATACGGAATACTTATTATATGTAAATGAAATGTTGGTTAATACACAAATTGTATTAAGGAACCTAGACATATTGCCTAAGACCGCAACTCACAACAATGTTTTGATCGACATAGTAAAAACACAATAAATTCATAGTTGGTATTCCAATATCAAGTTAGGGTAATTACTACGTATTAGAAGCTTAAAAATTAACATCAAATAACATTCACACATTATTCTAAAATGTTATACAGGAAAATAGAGAGAACAAACTGTCCAAATTAATTGCTGAGAATTGACTGAATTAATTGTACCTATTGATTGTTCCCTTGTGTTCACTTTTTTTAGCTTGTTGTCACCCTAATTATCATCCTTTAATAGAATTAGCTTACCAAAGTAATTAAATATGGGCTTTTATTGGGTTGAAAACTAAAAAAAACGTCTACGTCCTACATGTATATAATGGACTTGCATTAGTTTGAGGCCCTCTAAAATCAGTGGCCCTGTGCGCCCGGACTTGCCGCACATGCCAATCACCGGCCTTGGATATTAGATACTGAGAATCACATAATCAGCAGGCCGTAGGAGGTTGTGTTTGGATGTGCTTGTTTAAAGTGAAGTTGTACTGATGAGGTCATATATGAAAAGGAATAATAGAGAAATTGATAATGTCAATTTTGCGAAAAAAGATGTGGCAAATAATCCTATAATTAGCTCAAAAACGTAATTCCTAACCCCCTCTAATTGTTCTTGATGACTAGATCTATACAAAAGTTTTTTACTGCACTACGTAACATTTCGGTTGAACATAGTTTTGGTTTTGTTAATCATACTTCTTTGGTATATACCACAACGTTCTACATGACTGCATCCCCATTGTGCATGTATGAGAATGACATATCTGATTTACTTCTGTAGAGGT
This sequence comes from Artemisia annua, assembly GCA_014162995.1. Classification (NCBI taxonomy): domain Eukaryota; kingdom Viridiplantae; phylum Streptophyta; class Magnoliopsida; order Asterales; family Asteraceae; genus Artemisia; species Artemisia annua. The sequence goes on along the minus strand of LBNU01003882.1, from coordinate 66,452 downwards.
TTAGCATTTAAAGTAATCATGTATAACTGACATGGCATTGTGAACTCACGGTCTCACAATCTTATATAAGTAAGTTAAAAAAAGAAACACTCAACTACGTAGACCATATGCGTGTCTTAAATGTTTAGTTATTCAGTTGAGCGATAAGCACTAGCATTCTTCGTTTTGATGGTGAACTTGTCATGTATTACAGATAAATAACAGAAACCGCAGGAGTTTAAACCATCTGTCAAAGCACAATTTTGCTGCCGTTCTACCGGGAGACTCATTAGCAGGACTTGTGGTAACCAATGGTATTTCAAACTTCTTGAACATTTACAATACACTGTTGGTTGCTCGGCTAGTTCTTACGTGGTTTCCTAACGCTCCTCCGGTCATCGTCAGCCCCCTCAGGTATTAATGTGAATAAAGTACAATTCTAGCTCAAGTTAGTGCTGTGTATAAAGATCGCGTAGCATATCAGGAGTTCAGGACTCAATGCCCCCTCTAGTACTTAGGAACTGCCATTTGTCAGATGGTTTAATTTAAGTGGTTGACTATCAGTCTTATAACCATTTGTCAGATGGTTTAATTTAAGTGGTTGTCAAACTTCCATTGTGGTGCACCATCATATGTTGTATGTGTAAATGTTTTAAATATTCTTCTAATGTTAAAAGTTGGAAGTTCACACTAATTAGTTACAAAAGCATGTTTTTTTGTTTATTTAACCATACGCTGTCACAAGTCTTTTTGACTGGATCATAGCACTAAGACATTTACAATTATAAATGTTGTTGGTTTTGTTTGTACAGCACTTTATGTGACCCCTACTTGAACATATTCCGCGGGCTTATTCCACCACTGGGAGGGACTTTAGATCTTTCACCCATACTTGCATTTCTTGTACTAAACGCGTTAACAAGCACTGCTTCAGCACTTCCTGCTGAGCTTCCATCCACGGAAACGTCTCAAAAAGACTCATCATCTGAATCACACCCATCATCTCCTACGACAACATCACATCTTACAACGTCACAGAAGAAATGGGTCAGAAGGTTTGACGCAAGTAGGTCAAAGGGATCGACTGATAATTAAACAGTTTGAGCTTGTTTATTGCAGTTTTTCTTATAGTTTATACGAACTTTGAGCCCGTGTAGCCTCTTTGGTGTACAATGTTATTATGTTGTTAAGTTCAAAGTTGAGATGTATTAGTTTTGTCACTTCCGCATTCTTTTTGTTCAATACAGTGAAAGTGAATAAACATTTAGTTTGTGGTTTATGCGCAGACTATGTAATGGATGTACAACTATATAAATAATGTTGTGATGCGCATTAGTAAATTATAATGGTTATTATGCTTTTTTGGTTGCAACATACAAATCCAAGAACACATGTTTAGGAAAAATACTAGTATGTTGTTATGAAGTTACTTTGAACATAATAATCTAAACATATATGGTCTTCAAAACAATATTCATATCCACCCATCTCTTTTATAACTTCAAAAGCAAGCTCCAACACTTTTAACTGCTTCAAGAATATAATTCAACGCTTTTATGCAATAAAAAAAATCCCAAAAAGCTTACAACTTTTACACCATTTTCCTAATGGTATAGAGAATCCATATCTTCAAAAAAATCTTATTCTGACGCATTTTGTTATCTTTTTCATGGAATCATATTCCAATACATATAACTGACAACAAGAAAGAAATGTTGGCTTGAAAAAACTTGTTCAACCCTAAATGGAGTATGAAAACACAAGCAGGAGAAATGGAACAAGACACTCCTCAAGCAAAAAGTTACTTGCTATAAGCTTGGGACTCATAGCAGTTATCTCGCCACTATTTATCGATAAAAAGCCACTTACTATCGAAGAACTGGAGCTTGAAGAGCAGCCTTTTATTAGCATTTCAACTTATTTGCTTCTTTTTTTTATGGTTTTGATAATCATTGCAGTGTTTTCGTGTTACCTGGATCATAGTCTTACAAGGTTTGACCCTTATTGGATATATAGGGTCGGAGGTTCTTCAGGTGGGATCATCGCCATTTTATTACTTCTTGCCCTTGTTTTGAAGTGTAGAGCTTTTTAGTGATTTAGAATTTTTGTAAGGAATGGAGAAAAGTTCATATGTATGTTTCTGGTAAGACTTAAATCATCAATGTCTAAATATATAAAACATGAATCCTTTTTTACGTGCTTAAAGAGTGTTTTAGATTGCAATTGCAGAATAGATTAAAGTCTCAGCCTAATGATTCTAAATCACAAATTCACAGTTGCAGATAGTCATTTCTTTTCTTATGGTATGCCAAAAACTATTTTTTGGTTTTTTTTTGAATTGCAGCATTTATTACCTAAAAACCAACTGTACAAGTTATTAATCCAATCTGCAAGACATAGAAGGAAACCAGAAACTTCAAAAGGTTTTTGGGATTGTGTTTGCGATTTTTTTAGTGGCTTTTTTTACTTTTACCAACTGTTCATGTATAAAAGAATGCAATATCATGGTGGATAGTATTACTCCATCCATCCCCAGAGAAACTCGATTTCACAACTTCTGTTTGTTTTATATGAAGTTATCCTCTTTTGTAAAGATTGGATAAGTAACCATTTGATCTCAACTCTGATGTCATCAAACTTTGAATCAGCACAATTACACATTGTTTTTGTAACTTTGGACATATGCAAATATATTTGCGAAAAAAGAAGGAAAAAAACCCACATACGGCAGCCTGTTTAGCATTCTTTTGGTAACATGTTTGCAGAAGAAAAAAAAGCATGAGGTTTAGAAGTCAACTCATAACTCGAAGGTATCACTGAACATACGGGAACCCGTGACTTTGAGTCGGTAATCATATGCGATCTGCACAAACAAAACATTTGGTTATTGTAGTGTGACCATTGGCCAGATGACAGTTATAATTTAAAGACAATGCTAGTAGAGCTGGCAAGATGGGCGGGTCAAGTAGGAGTAATGGGTCAACACAGGTTTGGGTTGAAGCATGTCATTTTGTAATGCCAACCCAGGTTTGACCCACAAACACTTTTACCCATTAAAAAAAAATAATGACGTTAATTAGAATTACTAAAACAATTATAACAAAATAGTAAACTTAATCATTTAAATATAAAACAATTTAGGAGTCTATGAATATAAATAAATTTTGGGCAACTTTTAAATTCAACCCATTTGACCTGTTCGCGTTAGTTTTCTGATTTGACCCGTTTGAAATCAAGCAAGACCCAAATAGGCTTAAAAAGAGTGCATCATATGTTGCATACTTACTTTGGTACATCCATAGATTTTCAGCAGCTTTAGTGAGGAAGAGTTATCGATGATGAATCCAAGTTCTTCCTCAGTTAATTTAGTGCACCATGATAGATCTACAGTTTCCAGTTTTCTTGCATATTTTGTAAGAGCAAATGCAGTTTTGAAGCTGACCTGCAATTGATGTTTTAATCAGTAAGCAATATGCACTTAATGAAAACATGCTCTTTGTAAAATCTGCGATATAAATGCTGCAAATGAAGACTATCTTGTTTTAGAGGTATCAATGTTTCATCTCTAACGGACCAGGCAAAATCCAAAAAAGACTATATATGTACCTGGCCGATTTTACTCAGTGAAAGGTGTTTCAATGATCTTCCCGAAGTTTCTAGAAATGCAGCAACAACTTCATCACTGTCAAATGACCAACTTAAACCATTATGAGCAGTAAAAAAACTTTGAAATTGAAAAATTGTTCCCTAATTTGTGTAAAAGTAAAAAAAAGTAAAGTAACTCCCAATACCGTCTTCCACGGGTTAAGGGTCCCAATACCGTCTTCCACGGTGTGTGGGGGAGGTTGAGATGTAGACACTCTTACCCCTACCTAAGGTAGAGAGGCTGCTTGCGGTTCTACCAAAGGTAAAATAAAAATAGATTATACATAGTTTTACGAAAAATAGACGTAAAATAAGAGAAAAAACATGTCATTATGCCAGTTTTAAATTTTTCAGAACCAAGTGCGGAAGTACTTTAAAGATAGAAAGTTAATACTTGTGAGTTAGCTACAAATTTATAGAGTACCTGAGGCAGTTACCATCGATGTAAAGCGACTCAAGTGACTTGCAACCATCAGCAAGATAACACAAACCCAGCTCTGACATATTAACTACATCTGAAACATTAAGTGAACACAAAAAGGGACAAAAAATGCTAATAGCTTGCAAACTCCTTTCCGTCATATACCTGCAAAAACAATATACAAAGTTAGTTGGATTCACCAAATATTAAATAAAAAAGTTTGTGTCCCCTGCGGGTCATTTTGTAAGCAAAAATGTAGCCATTAGAAACTGGAATTTAAAAATGATAAATGTTTATACAAAAAAGTTATAATTATGTATAAAATGTTTTATTTTAAAAAAAATGTGAATTATATAAAGTACTAACGTTACTGGATACCTTATGATCCAAACGGGACGCGAAACTATCTTTAATGACTAAAATGGTACAAATGAAAAAAGAATGATTTTATGCCAAAAAAACCCTTTCAAATTCACTTAGAATTCTTACCAACAATTAGCTAAATTAAGCTCCTTTAATCTTTTACCACATGCTGCAGTAACGAGTATAACAAAATCATCACATACAGTTCTATTTCTTGCCACTGACAGAACTTCCAAATGCTCAAATTTCATCAATGCTGATACACAAAACATAAAATCTATTCTTGGGCAATCGTCAAGGTATAGCTCCTTTAAAGTTGTTTTGAAACAATCAAGGATCATCATAACTACATAACATGTCAGGAAGGTACATCCGCTTAAATTAATTGAGTGCAGTAATGGTGCTGACTCAAGAAGAGGCCGCAAAGTTGTGTTTGATATTTTAGCCGCACCTTTTAGTGACAGTATTCCTAGATAAGCCAAGCTATTTGAAGATCGAGCCAAAATAATGGGTATAACTTCTTTGAATGAGCATTTCCGGCAGTTTTCTAGTTGAAGCACCTGTTTGAGAAAAAGATGATTTTAAATAAAATACAGAAGGAAAAGCTATTGTCTTAGATTGTAAAGATAATAAACTGTCTAAACAAAAAATAAATATATATAATGTATTAGCAAGATGATAAAATATGTAATGAGTTCTATATGAACATAATGCAGAGTTTTCATACATCTAGAAACTGTAAACACACCAGTTTTCATACATCTAGAAACTGTAAACACTCCGGTCTACTTCAGGGAGTTATATTGGTAGTGTTATAGTCAATGTACTTCTTTTTCTACGCTTTAACTCATTTAAAAATGGTTTTGTAGCCCATAATCTTAGTATTTTCATATCAATTTTAGCATTACATATAAATATAACATTTTTACACATAAATATTAACATTTATGTATAAAAAATCATCATTTTTTAGAGTTGTTACAATGACTAATACAGGACAAATAAAAAAGTACGTTGGTAATTATTGTAAAACAATAAACCTTTTATCTACAAATAGCAAAGCATATGGTTACTTACCTTCAGGTTTTGCAAGTTGGATTTTTCAAGGGCACCAACAAATTGATTCTCACTTAGCCATGAACAATTCTTGACGCATATCTCAGTAGGAGAATCTTTGAAAAGAAACTTCAATATATGAATATTCATTGTATGCTTATCACAAGACAAATCGGTCAACCTTCTTCTCAGATATTCAGGAACATGATCAAGTGAAGAAATTGCATCAGCGATGTTAGCAAGACCGTTCAAACTAAGATCCAGTAATGAAGGGATACAAGGAGGAAAGTCAACACGATGAGGACTCCAGTCAATCAAATTTTCAGCTCTTTGTTTCTTGTTTGCTTCTATGACAGCCATTAGGTCAGTAGAAACTTTAGACTTCTTAAATTGAATTGTCCCACTACTACAATCAGCAACATCGACTATTCTAGTTGAACTTTCTTTATCTAAATGGATTATAATATCTTGTGGTTCTACTTTCATGCGGAGTTCCGTAAATTCGCAAACATTTCTTGAACCAACTGACTTTGTTTTCTTGTTCACAGAGTGTGAACTGCCACTGTTTTCTTCAAAAACCCTTTTGGTACAACTAATAACAGAAACTTGCTCAAACCTTAAATCCTGACCAGCCTCCGGAGCCCCCGCCATCTATATTCCTATCAAAGGTTAAATTATCAATAAACACTTTAGACTGGACCACCAGATCACAGAACCACGCGGAAAAAAAGCATATAAATAATAAATTGAATCCCAGTAAGTAACATGAAGAAGTGGCTATTTTTGAAACAACCACACTTTATTATTCACTGCAAATTAAACAATATTCTTGCAAACGGAAACAACCATTATTGTTAAGTATAAGCAAAGTTAAATGGAGTAAAAAAATGTAAACCCCAATGAACACTAAACATCTATACTTAAACCGCTAACTTTTTTAATGTTTAATGTTTCTTAAGCATACACTCTGAAGGCTTTTTAAAAGAAATTCAAGTAAAATAATTAGAAAAACTAATAACACGTCAATAAAAGACGTGTGTAAATAACTTAATCTACAAAAGTTTTTATTGGGCGGTCCTTACATCTGTCGTTGACCCCTTAAATGCATCCCCTTTTGTTTTCATTAGTTTAGTTCTAGACTGGGACTGAAAAAGAACACTAAAAAAATCATTGAGCAATCATCCCTAGCTTTGTATGGGCTTCTGTAAAAAAATCAACGTTAACCCAATCCCTCATGTAGACAGCCTTACCCCTACCCAAAGGTAGAGAGGCTGCTTCCAGAGGACCTCCGGCCTTTTTGTAGGAAGTGAGGAACTGAGGATCGAACCCTCAACCTCTGTGTCCAAAGGAGAGGGGTTTTCCAACTTATCCAGCCCTACTATGTTTGTATGGGCCTCTGTACAATTCATGATTCTTGTAATCAGAAGATGGCCGCTGGTAATCAAAGGTGAAAAGCGCAACTGAGGCGACCAACCCTGCAGCTTGCCATATGTAAGACGTGCAAAAGGGTGAATGCCTATGTAAAGTCAAGCGAGAGAACGTTTTCAAATTGTGTATATACACATTGACATAAAAACACAGAACATGAGCATAATATGAAGAAATAACAAAAAACAAAGTTACTCTAAATAATGATACATAAATAGTTCAAAATCACAAATTACCAAGAAATAGATGTCTTAACTATTTTTTATAAAAACCTATAATCTCAAATCATAATCACCATATTCTAAGTTATCATATGACTTATAAGAAAAAACCCCAAATGAGTTCGCTAGAAGTGAAAAAATTGCTATTCATTGAACTTTAACTAGTGAAATCGCATTAACCGTTATGCCATTTGCGTTTAGAAGATATGAACATGACATAGAACAATAACAGCTTAAACAGAACTAAACGTACCTTTTTCTTGATGGCTTTGGCAATCTAACCTTGGATTTCTAGATTTGAGTATGAGTTGAGAATCTATGTGTAAGAGGGAAACAATGTTAATCAACAGAGATTTTATCAAAAGCATAGATATACAGGAAATTGAAGAAGTCATATTCTTTACAAATAAACACATACACAGAGATTACAAGTTTACGTAACGGCAGCTGCAAGAGACTGGTTTATGCGGTTGCATTCCTTGCGATATATAAAGAAAGGGGGCGGAGAAATTGAGGATGGTGCATAGAGGACCACGATTTGAAAGCCCATATTTTAGCCCACAAATATAAGTGGTTTGGATTTGGGCTTAAACACACGTTTTTATCAAAACTTTCATGACATTTTGACCACATAGCTCCATGCTTCATTGATCAATCTTGTTATGCAATTGTCAACAAGTCGGAAAATCTAGCTTTTTTTTTTTTTTTTTTTTTTTTTTTTTTTTTTTTTTTTTTTGATGAAAATGTGAATATATATATTACCACCAACACAACTATAATGTTTACAATGAGAATAAGGATCACAAACAGGCTTGAGATCCATAGAAATACAGAACTAACACAATACATTCTATCTGATTCTCTCTCTCTATACATCACATTTTCATCCACAGCCACTACATTTCCCATACAACTTTGCATATTTTGAAGTAATCCAGCATTTCCTCAAAATTTCAAAGTCTACAGGCCTCATGACTGAGAAGATCTACATGTACAGCCTACATTTCCTCCATGAAGGCTAAGATATAATCCTACCTGCAGCTACAGCCTCACACCAGAATTACATCTTAGGCATCCATGAAAGGCCTCAGCTAGTACATAGATCTTGTTACCATATATTAGGAACTACATTTCCTTTCATGAAGGGTATCTAAAGGACATATTGCAGCAGCCACCTCACAATATATCCAAAGATACACATCCATGCCAGGCATCTTGTTACCATAGATCTTGGAAAATCTAGCATTTTGTTATCTGCTTTTCGTGAATTTAACTTCACAACCCCCTATTGACTTCTACCTATACTAAAATGGAAGTAACTAACTCAATATATAAAAGGCTAAATTACCACTAATAGATTCTAAGTACCTTCATTTCACATTCTCCATCTTGACATGAAATTCTAAATATTACATCATATCTATAGTTCAGGATGGGATATACTATGAAAACACTAATCTCATTACCATCTCTAGCTTAGTGTGTATTAGAAACAAACAAATGAGTTGTAGATGTTAATGATTATAGCAGAAAACTGATTCATATGGTGACATGCATGGTGAATGGCGGACACATTTTCCAGTATCTTTAACACTATATATACTTTGGCCTACTAAAATAGCTTAAACCATACAATTCCACTACAACAATCAAATATATATATATATATATATATATATATATATATATATATATATATATATATATATATATATATATATATATATATATATATATATATATATATATATTTTAAAAAAGAGGAAGATCTTTGCGATTCAACAGGTAGAATCGATTAATCTATATGCTATATGTGTGTATATGGGAAATAAAGATGACATTAAATTAGAAGCATATAGAATGTAAGTACCTTTTCAGGCTTTTCTTGACGACCTCCAAATTTTCACAACGGAATGTTGTAGATATAAAGAAAACTGTGAACGACCAAAAATGGAAACAGACCCACTGGCGGTCCCACACTGACCGGTCCCACGTGCAACATGTGAGAGCTAAATCGTGTAACACTATGATTAAGGGTCATGAGGACGGGATTTGAACCCGTGACCTCATCTTTATATAATACATCCCGCACCATTTGGGCTGTCACGGGGTCTATCTGTTTACGAGGAAAAAATGTTAGCAAAACACAAGGTTTTACGAACTCTAGGAAAACAAACAAAATAAATGGAAGAACTCTTGTGCTTTACAAATATAAACAAATTTCTATCACCTATTTGTAAGAGCAATCACATGAGAGTTGGGTATAATAATGACATGCTTCCATTTAGAACTTGTAAGTTACTAAGTACAAACTGAGTGTTGCGTTCTCTGGGATTTTAAAATAGGATGGAAAAAACGAGGAGAGGAAAGTAACAACAACTGAGATGTAAGACTAGAATTTGTTGCAGAAGTTTGAAATGTGTACTAAAACGCAACAAGTCAACAACCACATTAGATGGATACTTGCACAAAATACACAGGTTCAAAACAACGCCAACGTCCATAATGTCAAGATGTGGGCTTGAATACATAACCAGTTTCAAATACTGGTCTCACTAGTCACTCTTAAGACTCTTTATGGGTGTCGAAATGAGAGAAAGAGATTGGGTTCTTAGTGTGTATGAGTTTGATAACTTAGAGGCGGCCAACGCCATCAATATATATTAATGTTCTATAATCCTTTGCACAATGATGGGTTTACAACAAAGAACCAAATAGGATCATTTTTGTTAATAATGGCCAGGTGGCGGATTTGTAAATACAAGGCTTACATGGAAACTACATAAGCAATCGAGTCACATATATTTAATAAAGTTTTGCTTATTTCTTTTCCATCCATCCTTCTCCATATCTTTTCATGGAAAACAACCACGAACAATGAATACAGAACCAAACGTAAATCTAAATTTGGAAATAATGAATCTAAAAACTTTAAACCAGGATCAGAGAGTTTAACATCATTACATGAAATTAAGGAGGAAGATCATAGATTATTACAACGAGACGTTCTAAAAGAATATGAAACATCTATAACTTGTCATCTTACCAGTCCAGAAAAAGCCTAAATCACAAGCATTAAGTTACGCTACATGAGCTTATTAAGAGGGTGTTTGGGATTGCTTATTTGTTATGCTCATCTGCTTAATTATAAGTAGAAGCAGTTTAGTGTTATCGAAAGTGCTTCTGCTTATTATTAGGTAAACTAAGCAGATTCTGATAAGCAGTTACGAAGCTGTTTATTTCAAAAACGCTTTTTTGAGACGAAATCAAAATTTACCCTTTTAGCATCACATTTAACCTAAAACTTTTTAAATGGATTTAAGTATCGTTTTTCAACAAATTACTGTTTTCTTTTTCGAAATGTTCTAGCATCTTTTACGAAATAAGAAAATCCAAACACCATTTCCAGGGATTAAGCAGCTTAAAAGTAGATACATTATATTTAAGCCTTAAAAAAAAAAAGCAATCCCTTTATCTTTAATTATTTAAGTTGCTTCTACTAATTAAGTCCTCTATAATCAGAAATTATTAAATTGGAATTTTGGATGTATCATATAGAAATACAAACACCATCTATTGACTACTGCACTATATTTCAATACAGATAATAATAATAACTATGGTTTTTATAAATAAATGATATTATATAAGAAGTAGTTTAGCTAAAGCAATAGAAACTTATTAATTTATTATTGTGTACCTGAATTACAAGTGGTGTCTGAACTTAGCAATAATAATAACCCGGTTCATTAAGGGGTTTTCTTGTTCCAGAGACGGTGGTGGTATGGAGTTATTCTGTCGGCAAATATGTTTCAGTTTCACGACCCAGTCCGGTAATAATAACCGGTTCATTACAAAAATACAGTAATAAATTATGAAGGTGCCACTCACTACCACCGTAGTCTACGGTCACCGGAGTGAACCCACGGTAGTTAAATGGGTTCGTTTGAAAACATTTGGGCTTTTTAAGAGATCAAATGGATATTGGGCCTTTATTTTATCTGGACCCTTTTTTAATTCATTTTTCAAACCCTTTTTTAGACCTTACGAACCCGAAAGCTGCCTCATTTTGCACACGTATTGTCTGATCATATTCAATATGACAATATCATACCCTGCTCGAATAACATATTGCAGTAAAAAAAAAAAAAAAAACGAGCAAATATCTTCAAAATTTTAGATTTTGTGACAAGTATCATTTATCCTGAAAGCTATTATTCAATATATTGTTAAAAACATTAATTGTTATACCGGTTTAGCATACGAAACAAATATGCAGATAAAGTGAAAGGTTCATTATAACACAGCACTGCAACAAAGAACATAACTCATTTCCAACTATTCATACTTAACATACAACTCTAGTGTACGTTTTGCAGATACTCAAAGTAGAAACAAGAATGATATTAAACATATTATCTTCACAAAATGGGCCAAATTTTCTGACATGTACTCTTACATTGGTCGAATCTCCAGGCCACGTACAATAAGTCCAGACATTGTTCCTTCATAAGTTATGAGTTTCAAATGCACAGGAATACGATCATGTCTCAGCTCAGATGTTGAGTTGAACTTCCACACCCTGACCTCAATCCATCCATCTTCCCTCATTTTTGGAACCCAATAAGTATCATGAGAATTCCACTGGTTCGGGGGTCTAAAACAAACAAGTCCAATCTCTTTGTTTTTCCACTGTAGCACATTCCGAACTCTCACCGGACAATGCAATCCACGACATTTTTCTGAAAGCTTGAATACAAGGTAGCACATGTAATCCGTATCTGGTGTTAACATTCGACTTTCAATCTTGCACTTAATACCAAATACTTGCTGCGGTAGAAGCTCAATCACTTCTTGAATTCTGCATGTACATATCGTCTGATTAGGTACTTATTAAAGACCAAGTAAATTTGTCTAAGATCTAGAAGCATTGGAGAAGTGAAACTTGTTTGATTGACCAATCAACCCGACATTGATATTTAGTTATTTACTAGTACTTTGTTAAAGGTAATACACAAGAAAGTAAATTAAGAATTAGGAGATAGTAGTTTATTTAAGAAAGCATAGAGCTTATATAGTACTAGTAATTAAACTTCTTTTACATACAAATACTGGGAAATGAATAAGAGAAGATATAATTAAGTTTGTTTATGGAGCAAACCTTGACTCAGCAGAGGGTTTCAAATGAAAAGGCTTCACTTTAGAAGAGTCATATAAAGCATCCATTGCTGAAAGCTTGAAAATTTTCTTTTCGTTCACTTCTAACGAAAACGACTGTCGCCAAAAAGTTGAAAGAAGATATTACCAAAACCGTAAGGTGTATGTCGATTCCTCATAAGATAATAGCTATTAAAAGGAATAACAAAAAGACCTTTCCACCCTTGTCATCATTTTCAGATCTATTGTCACTGTCGGTTGGCAATTGTTTTTGGACATCCATATTTTCCTGCTTCACCTATTTAGAAATTAGACCATGTGTAAAAGTACTAGATTAAAAGAAAATGTCACTCATGCATCTTGAGTGCTTTGAGATATAAGAGTATAGAATGAAAACAAAAGAGTATCCGCATACTTACATTATCAATGGATTGAAACTCGATGCCTTCCACATAAATGGCATTACTTCCACAATAAGTCTGTGAAAAGCTCTCAAGTAGAACCTCAAAGTTTGTATTTTCCTTGTAATTCAAAAAACGGCACAACTCAATCTTCATCCAATCTTCATCTCTCGATATGGCGAAATATGCATGGAAGGTTTGACTTCCGATTTTGTATGTTAGGTTCACGTAAGAAGATTTTTCTGAAGACTTTCGTGAATCACAAAATTTGAAGATCAAATGAACCACATAGTTGACATCCGTAGATAAAAATGGAATTCTCATCTTGACGTGGATGTTTAGATCGCAAATGTTTAAGTACACCTTTGCTACTTTTTGGAACCTGCACGTAGTATTTAATATTAGCTTCAGCTTTTATTCGAGTCTTTGCATCATAACATTATGCAAATAGTTGCTAATACTACAGCATTCGAGACCTTTGAAGACGACCCAAGTTGTCGCTAAAGGCTATGGCAACGAAATGCGGCCGCCAAAACGTCGTCGTTGTAGGCCCGTTGTTAAGAACTTTGGCGACGAAAGTCAAAGCCCTTTAGCGACGAAATGTGGAGCCCACATATATTTACAAGCTACTTGAATACATTGTCATTATAATTTACATAGTTCATCATCAAACTGAATAACTTAATTTAATGTATATATCCTAACATGCATGCATTTTCTGATTATGTAACAGATAAATTCATGACGAAACTTATATTAAAATGTTGTGTTTTAATTAATACTCTGTGTTGATAAACTCATACACAGACACAGACACATCTAACAAACTGAATCCATCATTCATGATACATGTTAGAATTTCAGCTTCAAAGTAGGTTTCCAACTAATGTTTAACATATATAGAAAACGATGTTCTCCCTTAAATTTACGGAAGGAGCTTGATATATGTCATTTGCGGAAAAAAAATGAAAAACTATGTTAAGATCTACCATTAACATGGGAAATTAGTATGGACTATTAATTGGTGGTACTCTTCAGGCAACCCAAATTAATGGCCATCCCAAAAACCTACTATAAACCTTGTTACATTTGTGATAAAATCATAAAAACAAAAAGTTAAGTAAATTTATAAGAGAAAAAAGAAGGAGAAAGAACCTTGATTGTTGAATTTGTCGCCATTTAACTGCCCTATTTTTGTATGAAAACTTTGTTGCTGATGTCAAATAACTTTTTTCTCCATCACTCCCGAGTGAAAAATACTGTTGTATACAAAAAAAGCAAAAAAAAAAACCAAATTATGTGATGTGAGAGTGTAGTTTATAATTTATAAATACTGTTGTATCACACACACACAAATAAATAAATAAATTATATTTGAGATGTGAGAGTGTAGTTTATAATTTATTTTTAAAGAACCATTGAGAACATAACACAAATTACCAAACAAACCATTAAAAAATTGTTTGAGAGTAGGGTTTTATTAATTAGCATTCATGGCACGTAATTGTATTTTAGTTTTTAAGCTTTCTTCAATTTTAGGATATGAGAATTCTTCGTGAATAAAAGGTTATTTATGAAAACAGGTTTTGTGAAAATATGCAAACGCACAAGCCAAATGATGTATAGGATATAAAACAAAAGTTTATAAGTGCAAAGAATGCAAAATGCAAAAAATAAATAAGGTGTAAGAAAGAAACAATTACCACTTCCCTATCTCGAAGGTGAAATCCTTTGCATAGCGTATCGTAGATGTCCTTAAACTTTTCCATCTTGTCGATTATTGAGAAGTGGAGTATTTCTTCGTAGCCTCTAGGTAGCTTGAGCCTCCACGTTTCATAATCCTCCTATATTTTAGGTTTTGAAAAAAAGAGGTTGAAAATGATATTGAGTAAATTCGTGCACATTCAATGTCGTAAGAAATATTTTAGTTTTAAAATGACTAAAAAACAATACCAACAAAAAATGTTACACATATAAATTCAAAAGATGACATATAACTTTTATTTAAAAATATCATATCAATTTTCACCTCTTTTTTGTAATATTTCCACCGTTCCATGAAAGCATGAAACCTAATCTTTAGTTTCTTTTTAGAGTTTTTACCAAATACTTGTATTTATTGCTGGATGGTTGTTGATTGAGTGAAACGTGTTAAAATACGGGTACACTTAAAATACATAGAAAGAAACTCAATAAATGAATTGTAAAATAATAAAAATGCTTACTTGATATTCCAATGCCTTTTGAAGCTCTATTATCACGTCACATGCTTCTGGTCTCAGCCAATCAATACAATTTAAGCACCGAATGGCAATGTCTGTGAATGTAGTCAATGACTTCTTATGAATTTGGTTCTTTATACCCTCAAACACCAACTCATCAATATCTCCTCCTTCTTCGTATCGCCTTTTAGCCAAAGGGCCTAAACACTCTGAGGGATCCTTACATCCCTCTTCCCACGCCAATCTTCCACACAATATCTCCATAAATACCACACCCAATGAATATATATCTGAACCTCTTGTCATGTCACCTTCTATATTGTACTCTGGGGCAATGTTGCCAAATGAGTTGTAAGCATAGATTTCATCCAATTGCGATGTTTTCCTCAGCCCCCATCGTCTTAGCAACTCCAAATTAGAGATTATAGCCTTCCACTCACCATCTATAAGAATGCTACCACTTTTGATGTTTCCATGTATCATCCATTTCTCATGAAGAAATTCCAACCCGGTGGCAACATCGATGCATATTTTGAGACGTTTCAACCAGGTAAGACTAGTATCTTTGAGATGTTCACTCAGTCTTCCATTGGAAGCGTGCTCGTAAATGATGATTTTTTCATTCACTTCGTCACGATAGCCTGCAATACGAATGATATTCTCGTGCTCACACTCAAAAAGAGCTTGAGACTCTGCTATAAATTGGTTAATTCCTTCATCGCACTCGGTATCAAACCGCTTTACAACAACGGTGGTAAGTCCATTGGCATGTGGAATTTCTCCTTGATATTGCTTCCAATATCTTCCCTCTCCAATGAATTTAGCATCACTAAAGTTTTCTGTCCCTAGTTTTATGTCTTCAAGGGATATTTGGAGCTTTTCATAGTGTTCCTGCAAATCATGAGACTTTGAATCAACTTCAAAATTCTCTCCTAAGCAAACTGGAAATTGGCTGAGTTTGGGCAGTTTTTCTTGGGCTTGGGTCTGATTCGGTAATTACATTATAAAAATACTTTTATTTTTTTTAGAATATTAAAATACATTTATTGGTATACTCTATTGGATGCAAAATACGTTGGTAATCAAGAGTTGATAACAAGAAAAATACGTTGGTAATTACGTTTCTTCAAGTTTTTAATAAAATTATATTCTAAAGAGAGTCACTTTATTTTGCATACTCCTATTTTGGTGCATACAAAGAGACAAATCTTTACCACCCATCTAGTTTGATCAAATGGTGGTGATTAATCTAAGATTAAATAATACAACCTAAGTCCATGTTTTTTAACCCCTTCTTCTTTGTCTTTTTGTCTTTTTCATTATTCACTACTTTTTTTTTTTTTTTTTTTTTTTTTCCTTTTTTCAAATTCACGCTTTTTTTTTTCTTTTTTTTTAATTCACTTTTTCTTTTTTCTTTCTTTCTTTTTTTGTCTTTTTTTTCTTTTTTTCTTTTTCCTAATTCACGCATCTTTATTATTATTATTTTTTTTTTATTTTTTTTTTTTTCTAATAAAGGTTTTTTTTCTCTAAGGGGGTGTTTGGTTGGGGCAATTTCAAGGAAATTGGTAGAATTTAAAATTAAAATTGCTTTAATTTTCTTGTTTGGTTAACAATTAAAATGTGGGCCCAAGAAATTTCATTTCATTTTCTAATATTAATTGAGGGTAAAGTGGGTCATTTATAATACCTTCCATATGGAAGACATTTTCATTTTCTTCAAATTTTAAATATCACCATTTAAAGCTCTCGAACCAAACGCCGCCTAATACACATTTCTTTCGCTTTCAAACATTTTCATCTTTTTCATACGTTTTCGTCCATTTTTATACCTTTTTGTCTCTTTTCGTACGTTTCCGCGCGTTTTCATATATTTTCGCCTGTTTTCATACGTTTTTGTCCGTTTTCGTTCGCTTTTTTACATTTTCGTCTGTTTTTATTCATTTTCGTACGTTTGCATTCGTTTTAATACGTTTTCGTCCGTTTTCTTTCGTTTTTGTCCATTTTTCATACGTCTTCATCCGTTTTCAGACGTGTTTTTACGTTTACGTCTGTTTTCATACATATCCGTCCGTTTTCTTACGTTTTCGTTCGTTTTCATAAGTTCTTTCATTAATTTTCTTTCGCTTTCGTCTTTTCAAACGTTTTTGTCCTTTTCATACATGTTTTTACACTTTCTTACGTGTTCTTCTGTTTTCATACATTTTCGTCTTTTTTTTACGTTTTTGTCTGTTTTTTCATTCGTTTTAGTTCGTTTTTAAATGTCTTTTGCCATTTTCAGACGTTTTTATATGTTTCTAAATATCACAAGTTATATTTTGAATATCACGAGTGATATTCTGAATATCACAAGTGATTTTCTGTGATATGCAGAATATCACAAGTGATATCAGGAGTACCACAAATGATATTCTGGATATCATAAGTAATATTCTATGATATTCTGAATATATAAGTGATTTTCTAAATATGACAAGTGATTTTCAACAAATGTTTTGTAACATGAAAATCACAAGTGATATTCAGAAATTCAAAAGTGATAGATATCCAAAAAAATCACAAGTGATATTTAGAATATCACAACTGATATTCAGAAAATCACAAGTAATATTCTGAATATCAATTGTGATATTTAGAAACATATAAAAGCGGACGAAAAGGTAAGAAAACGGATGAAAACATAAAAAAAACGGACTAATACGTATGAAAACAGACGAAAACATAAGAAAATCACAAGTGATACTCAGAATATCACAAGTGATACTCTGGATATCACTGAATATCACCTGTGATATTCAGAAATCACTTGTGATATTCAAAAATGTAAGAAAATAGACGAAAACGTAAGAAAACGGACGAGTACGTATGAAAACGGACAAAAACATAAGAAAATTACAAGTGATATCCTGAATATCACTTGTCATATTCAGAAACATAAGAAAACGAACGAAAACGTAAGAAAACGGGCGAATACGTATGAAAGTGTACAATAAACGGATGAAAACATAAAAAAACGGACTAATACGTATGAAAACGGACGAATACGTATGAAAACGGACGAAAACATAAGAAAATCACAAGTGATATTCAGAATATCACAAGTGATACCCAGAATATCACAAGTGACACCCAGAATATCACAGTGATATTCTGGATATCACTGAATATCACCTGTGATATTCAGAAATCACTTGTGATATTCAAAAATGTAAGAAATTGGACGAAAACGTAAGAAAACGGATGAGTACGTATGAAAACGGACAAAAACATAAGAAAATCACAAGTGATATTCTGAATATCACTTGTCATATTCAGAAACATAAGAAAACGGACGAAAACGTAAGAAAACGGGCGAATACGTATGAAAACGTACAAAAACATATAAAAACGAACGAAAATATTTGAAAACGGATTAAAACGTATATAAATGGACAAAAATAGACGAAAACGTTTGAAAAGAAATGAAAACGTAAAAAAATGGATGAAAACGTATGAAAACAGACGAAAATGTATGAAAAAAAGTTTGTATTAGAAAAAATAGAGAGAGAGAGAGAGAGAGAGAGAGAGAGAGAGAGAGAGAGAGAGAAGAAAAGAAATAACTTGAAGTAGAAGAAAAAAAGAAAGAAAATAATAAAAATAAAAAATAATAATAATAAAGAATAATAAGAAGACAAAAAGACAAAAATAAATGAAAAGAAATACATTTTTGAATATCACAATTGATATTCAGAATATGACATGTGATTTTCTGAATATCACTAGTAGTATTCTGAATATCATTTGTGATTTTCTAAATATCTATCACTTGTGATTTTTTGAATATCACATAATATCACTTAGGATATTCAGAATATCATTTATGGTACTCAGAATATCACTTGTGATATTCAGAAAATCACAAAATATCACATGTAATATTCAGAAAATCACTTATGATATTCAGAATATCCCTTGTGATATTCAAAATCTCACTTGGGTGATATTCTGAATACCACAGAATATCACTTGTGATATTCTGAAACGTATGAAAATGTCTGAGAATAACCAAAAACATTGAAAAACCAACGAAAACGATTGAAAACGACGAAAATGTAAGAAAACGGAAGAATATGTATGAAAACGGACGAAAACGTATGTAAGCGTAAAATCACGTATGAAAAAGGAAGAAAAGCTATGAAAAATAGGATGAAAACGTTGAAAATGTACGAAAACGAATGAAAACAAACGAAAACGCTAGAGTTGCCGCAATGGGAATGACTTGGGAAGACTTCAAAGCCTTAATGGTAGAGGAGTTCTGCCCAAGCAATGAAATGCAGAAGTTGGAAGAAGAGTTGTGGAATCATACTATGGTTGGAGATAATCATGCGGGGTACACTGACAAGTTTCATGAGTTAGCTAGGATGGTTCCTCATCTGGTAACTCCTGAATCGAAGCGTATTGATAGGTATATCCGTGGGTTAGTTCCACAGATTTGCGCGATGGTTAGGGCTCCAGAGCCGACAACGCTCCTTAGTGCCATTCATAAAGCTTGGGCGCTAACCGATGAAGCGGTTAGGAGTGGGACACTCGCGAAGACAAGAGAGAAGAAGAAAGAGGAGGCTGAAACGAGTAAGACGGTTGGTTCTAGTGTTGACAATAAGAGGATGAGAAATGGGAATGGGTTCTTAGCAACGACTCATTTACTCCTGTACAGGCAACAGGTTATCTGGGAGCAGCTCCTACGGCTATGGCTGGAAGTAATGAAATGAAGGGATATGTTGGTAATGCCCCTAGGTTTGCTGAGTGTGGTTATTTTCATCCTGAGAATAACCCATGTCGTACGTGTTTCAAGTGTGGCAAACCCGGGCACTTTGCTAGGGAATGTTGCGCGGTGATTACTCAAGCGACACCAATTAACTCGGTTGGCGCAGGGTTTACTCGTAAAGCATGTTATGAGTGTGGTAGTACCGATCATCTCCGCAACTGGTGTCCCAAGCTTAATAGGGCGCCTGGGCAGCAGGGAAATCAGCTGGCTATTGAAGGAGGACATGGACAAGGGTTTAATAGGAATGCAGCTACGGGGAAAGCGTTTACTATGAATGCAAGTGAGGCGCGCCAAGACCCAAACGTCGTTACTGGTACATTTTCTCTCAATGGTCATTATGCTACTACTTTATTTGATACGGGTGCGGATTATTGTTTTGCTACTACTGAATTTGCTAGAATATTGGGTGTTGAGTTTAGTGAACTTAGACCTAGTATTGTGATTGAAATAGCTAGCGGTAGAGAAATAGAAGTTGATAAGGTTATTCGTGAGTGTGTTATCGTGTTAGAGGGTGTTTCGTTTAAGATTGACTTAATACCCTTAGGACATGGTAGTTTTGATGTGGTAATAGGGATGGATTGGCTAGCTAGGCATAAGGCTGAGGTAGTATGCCATGAGAAGGTGGTTCGAATTCCATTAGAGGATGGCGGTGTGCTACGGGTACAAGGAGAAAGTGTGGAGAAGGAATCGAAATCCCTTATGAATGCAAAGTCTAAAGAACTCAAAGTGAGGGATATTCCTATAGTGTGCGAGTTTCTGGGCGTTTTCCCTGAGGATTTTTCTAGA
Source organism: Artemisia annua (assembly GCA_014162995.1). NCBI lineage: Eukaryota > Viridiplantae > Streptophyta > Magnoliopsida > Asterales > Asteraceae > Artemisia > Artemisia annua. The sequence continues at coordinate 45,972 of LBNU01003882.1, read as the reverse complement.
TTACCGCTGATACGACAGGTGGAGTTTCGTATTGAATTAATTCCTGGAGCGACGCCTATGGCGAAGGCTCCCTATCGATTGGCACCTACGGAGATGCAGGAGTTGGCTGCACAGTTGAAAGAGCTTCAAGATAAGGGGTTCATTCGACCTAGTCATTCTTCGTGGGGAGCGCCTGTGTTGTTCGTTAAGAAGAAGGATGTTTCGGATGTGCATTGATTATCGAGAGTTGAACAAGCTAACGGTGAAGAATAGGTATCCTCTTGCTAGAATTGATGACCTGTTTGACCAGTTGCAAGGTTCTCGATTCTTTTCAAAGATAGATCTGCGTTCCGGTTATCATCATTTGAGAGTATATAAAGAGGATATTCCAAAGACAGCTTTTAGGACTCGTTATGGGCACTTCGAGTTCGCGGTTATGCCATTTGGGCTAACTAATGCACCCGCGGTATTCATGGATTTGATGAATCGCATATGTAGACCCTATTTGGACAAATTCGTGATTATGTTCATTGACGATATTCTAATTTACTCTAAGTCAAAGGAGGAGCATGGAGAGCATCTGAGGTTGGTAATCGGATTGTTAGAGAAGGAGAAGCTATATGCCAATTTTTCAAAATGTGAGTTTTGGTTGCAGGAGGTGCATTTTCTTGGTCATGTAGTGAATAGTGATGAGATACATGTGGATCCTAGCAAGATTGAAGCGGTCAAGAATTGGAAGGCTCCTACGACGCCTTCTGAGATACGCTCTTTCTTAGGACTGGCGAGATACTACAGGAGATTTATAGCGAACTTTTCAAGGATTGCTAAGCCTCTCACTACGTTGACTCAGAAGAATAAGAAGTATGTGTGGGGACATGAGCAAGAGGTGGCTTTTCAGACATTAAAGGATAGTTTGTGTAATACACCCATCCTGACGTTACCTGACGGGCCAGATGATTTTGTGATATATTGTGATGCGTTGAATCAAGGTTTTGGGTGTGTGTTAATGCAAAGAGGGAAAGTGATAGTTTATGCATCCCGACAACTCAAGATCCATGAGAAGAATTATACCACTCATGATCTAGAGCTTGGTGCAGTGGTATTTGCCCTTAAGAATTGGAGACATTATTTGTATGGTACGAAGAGTACGGTTTACACCGATCATAAGAGTCTTCAGCATGTATTTACTCAGAAGGAGCTGAATATGTGCCAAAGAATATGGATGGAGCTGTTAAGTGATTATGACTGCGACATTCGCTATCATCCAGGAAAAGCGAATGTGGTGGCTGATGCGTTGAGTAGAAATGAAAGAATTAAGCCTAAGCGTGTGCGAGCTATGAGCATGACGTTGCAGTCGGGTGTTAAAGGTAAGATATTGGCAGCACAAGTGGAAGCTCTCAAAGATGAGAACGCTATGGCTGAAATGTTGTGTGGGCTAGATCAACAAATGGAAAGAAAGGAGGATGGTAGATTGTATTTCTTGGATCGTATATGGGTTCCGCTAGTGGGGGATGTGAGGAAGTTGATCATGGACGAGGCTCATAAGACGAGATACTCGATTCATCCAGGGTCTGATAAAATGTATTATGATCTTAGAGATGCTTACTAGTGGCCGGGAATGAAGAGAGAGATAGCTGAGTATGTTATTCCATGTTTAACTTGCTTGAAAGTTAAGGCTGAACATCAGAAACCCTCTGGATTGTTGCAGCAGCTTCCGATTCCTGACTAGAAGTGGGATAATATGACGATGGATTTTATTACCAAGTTGCCTCGAACGAGTAATGGGCATGACACGATATGGGTAATTATGGATAGACTAACGAAGTCTGCACATTTTCTAGCCATTCGTGAGGATTATAAGATGGAGAAGTTGGCAAGGTTTTATATTAATGAGATTGTGGCGAAGCATGGTATACCTGTGTCGATTATTTCGGATCGTGATAGTAGGTTTACTTCGCTGTTATGGCAATCGTTGCAAAAGGCTTTGGATACACGGTTGGATATGAGTACTGCTTATCATCCACAGACCGATGGGTAAAGTGAGAGAACGATAAAGACTTTAGAGGATTTGCTTCGGGCATGTGCTATCAATTTTGGAGGAAGCTGGGATACTCATTTGCCTTTGGCTGAGTTTTCCTATAATAATAGTTATCATACCAGTATTAGATGTGCACCGTTTGAAATGTTGTATGGAAGGAAGTGTAGATCACCGGTTCTATGGGCAGAAGTTGGGACGAGCCAACTGATAGGTCCTGAATTGGTACAAGAGACTACGGATATGGTGTTCCGAATTAAGGAAAGACTTAAGGCTGCGAGAGATCGTCAAAAGAGTTATGCGGATAATCGCCGTAAGCCTTTAGAGTTTAACGTGGGTGATTTTGTGATGTTGAAAGTGGCACCTTGGAAGGGTGTTGTACGTTTCGGTAAGAAAGGTAAGTTAGCACCGAGGTATGTAGGGCCGTTTGAGATTACGGAGAGGATTGGACCGGTGGCATATCGTTTGAGATTGCCTGAGGAACTAAGTGGTGTGCATGATACGTTTCACGTATCTAATTTGAAGAAGTGTTTGGCGGATGCTAGTTTGCATGTGCCATTGAATGAGATTAAGTTTAATAGGAATCTTCATTTTGTTGAGGAACCTGTTGAAATTATGGATAGAGAGGTCAAGAGTATGAAGCGCAGTAAGATAGCATTGGTGAAGGTGCGATGGAATTCCAAACGTGGACCTGAGTTTACTTGGGAACGTGAGGACCAAATGACATCTAAGTATCCGAAGTTGTTTGCTGAGGAGGTTGATGAGACGAACTGTTAAATCTCGGGACGCGATTTCCCTAAGTGGGGGATGATACCGCGATTTTTACATATTATTTTGACTAATAGTCTCAAGTTGTTTAACTTTGTTTGGTGTGAATTAAGTGTTTTATGTGGTAGATGTGTGAGATATATGTGGTATAGTTATGATAAGTAGGAATGTGGCACTAAATCCCTTTGTGTGTATGGTTATTGAGATGATTTGAGTGGTGTTGAGTTTTGATAAATTCATTTTGAACACCTTTGTGGTGTGGAAATGAGTTATGTAGTTTTGGTGTTTTTGTGGTTTTGCGTAACGAGTCTTTGTTCAAGTATTTGAGTGTTGGTAAGTTACGAGAAGGTTGTTTTCATGGGATATGTTTATAGAGTGTGTGAGATCCTATTTTTGGAAAGTTTGTTTTGAAAGTAATTATTTTCCGGATTGTCGTAAAATTAAGGTTTATCGCGAATGACGTTAGGTTTCGATATGGGAATACATAAAATATGAAAAATATGAGGTTTTGAGTGTAATAAATAAATTTAATAAAAAAATAATATATATAGGGGTGTTCATCCGAATGGGTTAAAACAAGGAAAAGGGAAAAAATTTGAGCCCAATTACAATTCTAAATTAAGGTAATTATCCACTAATAATATAAATACAAACCAAAACTCCCAAATCTATTTTTTCTGTATATTGGTCGATTCCCAAGAGAGAAGAAAAAGAAAAATTAGGGTTTTGCTTTTGAAGCCAAAAATCAAGCTTAAGGTATACTTTTGATACTAGTTTTCATTCAATTAATGTTTTATTGTTATAATTCGTGTAATATAAATTATGATGGAGTTAGGATTTATAAACTTCTGTAATTTTATAATGTAAAACATGTTAGGATCATTAATTGATAATGGTATGAGGATTGGTTAAGTGAATTGAGCGTAAAACACGTTAGTTTGCAAGTTAGGGTTTTGACAGAATGTTAGGGCTGTAAAGATACGAGGTTATTTAATAGATGGTAATGAGTTAGATCACGAATTTTGAGTCTAAATTATAGTTCAAGGAAAGAGATTTCCAAAACGTCCGACCACAACTGATTTCGAGGTTGGGAAGTTAGTCTTTTGATTTTTTACGAGATAGGGTGTCAAAGCTGTTAAACCGGGACAGAATTTGGGTAAAAGTTTGATAGTGAATTGTGGGTGAAATAGTGTTATTAAGGTTAGCCCTTTTGAAAAAGTTAAGTTTTAGGTTATCTTAGACTCCCAGCCCTTTTGGAAAAGTTAAGTTTTAGGTTATCTTAGACTCCCACGAAAAGGATTCGCGATAAAAAGTTGTAGAAGTATTTTTCTAAAATCAAAACTTTTTGGTGTGCGTTCAGATCCGAATCTTGTATGCTTCTGGGATTAGCTTGTATGCTTATGAGAGACCATGGTGAATTATTGGTGTGAGTTGTTAAGCTTGAATGGTTATTATTTTATGTGGGTGAATGTACCCCAAAATTCTGTGTTTTCTGAAATTATAAGTGCAAGGGATTTAGTGAGCATTGATGGTTGTTGGTGTTTAGTATGGAGTCTAGGAGATCCATGGTGGGTCATATGAACCTTAGAAATCCATTATATGAGTATTTCATGGGTTATAGCTTTTAGCTTGGCCATGTGTAACGTGAATTTATTTGTGTTATTTAGATTTGTGATTGTGATTTGTTGGAAGCTGCAGAGTTAAGGTGAGTTCACACTTTTTACTTTGTTTTAAACTTGGGATGGGAATGATGCTTGTCTTAAATGGTTTGAGTTACTGTGATTATGTGTGTGATTTTAAAAGGCTTGGACTTATAATGTTATCGTATGAATGCTATGTGTTGAATGTTATGTGATAATGTTGTATGGTCCAATTGGGGGGGGGGTATCCAATTGGAGAGTAATACTCCTACTCGCTATTACGTTGTGTGGTTATAATGGGATCCAATTGGGAGGATGCTTATCCTGTTGCTCGCGCATGCGACCTAATTTATGATATGATTTGGAGCGGGGGTCACGTTCCGGCCTAATTGTTGTGTGATGGAATGGTTATGAATGCATGTGGCTTGTATGATAACTTATATTATTTGTCCAGCTATGTTTTATAATCACAGTGAACTGGTTGCCTTGAGTGTGAATGTGTGTCTTAAACCTATGAATCTCACCAACATTATGTTGACGTTTTAAGCATCATTTTCAGGTGAGCATTCTAAGGCAAAGATTGAGGGATGCAATTAGGCGAGACTTAGTTGCATTATGAAGACTTTATTTTATGTTTGAATTTGACAATATTTGGATTTGTTTGTGATGAGATTATGTTTTTCTTTTGGTACTTTCATATTTATTGAAGATACCTTGGATTTTGATTTGGTTATTTTGTCTTGGGGTATTGTTACAACACTTCGTGCTTGTACTTTACTCTACCTATGTGCATTATAGTATTTCTCTATTTAGACGCCATGTGTTGTGATGATATCCAATGAAGTTACACACTCGTGTTTCCGCCTTGGCGAGGTGTGACACATTTGTTTCATTAGACGACCGATCACGACCTTGGCTCCACAGTGGTGCGACCGATGGGTTGACCGAAGGTGGCGACCGACCACCGTGTCCAGCCTTAATAAGAAGCTCTAGTCAATTGCTAATTTCCAGCGGCGGGTACCATGTAATTGATATTTTAGGTGAACTATTTTTTTTACAGTGACAATAAATTTAGAGTTGGCACGAATCTCATTACATTTACGATAAACTATTGAAATTCTGAGGCTATTGATGATATCCTATCTAAGATCATTTCAACTTTTTTTTTTTAATCATTTTCTTATTTTAAATGTTCAAACATAAGATATATGAACTTGTTACCTCTTTATGATTCATAAGTTTAAACTATCTGCAAAAAATAATAATAAAATAAAATAATAATAATAATAATAATAATAATAATAATAATAATAATAATAATAATAATAATAATAATTTTATTA